>SNQJ01S0104737.1:0-23666 GCA_010110895.2 Picea sitchensis
CCTTGTGTCCTCATCATGAATTTCATGGGATACATTTTCACTTTCAGGTGTCCTCTCTATTAGGAAATTTTTCAATCCTTCCATGATCTCCCCTTTTAAAGCATCCATCTTAGTATTTATTGCCTCAAACTTAGCTTCTGTTGGATCCATCATCTCTTGTAGTTCATGTTTTGTTACTGTCTTCTTTTGTAAATCATTTATGTCCCTACACATTTCTTCACCTTCATCAAGATTCCAAGTAGGATTGTCTGGAGGCTTATTTGGTGTAGAAGTTCCCTTTTTTAGTGGCATGTTGGCCAAGTATCACTTTAAACCTTGATTTTTAGGTGGTTCTGCTAGACAATCTTCTTTTTATTGTATCTCCAAAATTTCTTCCCTTCTGAGTATGAACTTTGATTTTTTATAGGTCTCTGTTATTTCTTCTCTTCAATGCCACAAGTCTGATAAAAATTGGATGTACCAAGTGGAATTTATGGTAACTTCCCCACAACTTGCTAATTTGTGGCCTTTCCAAGAGATCTCACTTGTATAGCGTGCCCTGCACACAATAATTGGTATAAAATTCTGAAACTTGTACCAGAACTACTACGGTATGTCCACTATCCAATGCACCTAATCTCACACAATTTGGATACTCTAGGAAGAATTTATGATTTTTTTACCTGGAACACTTGCTTGATACTAGTCAATAGGACTAGTTAGATACCCTATCTTCCACCGGGTGTATATACAAATTTACGATGACCCAGAAGATGAAATTTCTACCACAGATACCTTACTAATTTTTGAGAATATCCTCTAGGTTTTAGGGTCTGAAACATTATAGAAAAAAAGTTATAGCGAAAATTCTGCAATGACCCAATTCAGGATGATTCCAGAACCCTATCTTATAAAGGCTGTATCTATGAAAGTATAAGGCCTCAGGAGCTGAATTTTTTATCCAATGTACCTTGATCCATATACTAAAGATACTCCAAGCCGTTCCTTTTGAGTCATTGTATAAAATATGTTAGAGAAAAAATTCCACAGTGTCTCATATGTAGCAGCGAAACCCTAAGACCTTGAGCTCTGATACCATATGTTAAGAACCAAATATCAATATAGCATAGAAAATCCTTAGAATAAGTATTCAACACCTTGAAGAAGAGATAATTTAAGATAATAAGCCTCTTTGAGGGGGCAACCTCCTTTTACCCCACATAAATGTTCAAGTACAGGATTATTCCAAATGAAATTGTCTCCTTTGTATATATAGGAGACAAGGAGGTATACTTACAACTGATGGAATAAAGACAACATAAATAAAATAACATTACTAATGTAATATGCCCCAATTAAGGGGTAATGAGCCAATATTAGGGCTTAACACCCACTACCTCTCTAGATACCTTACATTCCATCCCCCTTATGAAAGTGTTGTCCTCAACGCTTGATGTACAACCATATACTAGGGTCCCATGGATAAGTGTGGACCATAGTGTTGAAGTAGACTAGAGAACCAGGGTCCCATTGAGAAATGGAAGCCACCATGTTGAAGTAGTCCAACCACCATTGTAAACCAAGGTCCCATGTCCAAGTGCTCATGTGAACTCCACACGGAAGATATCGACACCTAATAACTAACTGAAAATGATGCTCCTAATACTGGCACCTATCATGTGGATCCAAATAAGAATATCCAACAACATAGTGGGAAAGGGTCAATGATGAATCTGGAAGGAACAATAGCATTGTAGAATATGTAGGCTAGATGCTGGTAATCATAACTAGCTCTTGATGTGGGACATTGATGTTCTCTACAAAAGGTGGAGTAGAGTCATCAAATAAAATATGGAAGTGGTTGTCATCCCATAAATGACAACTATCCATATACCAATCATTGAAATCGACATCGAGATCATACCAAGCATATATTTCTTTATTATACTCATCCTTGATATCTTCCATAAAAAATCTCTCCTGCATGCTATCCAATGAATCTTGAATACTACGAAAACTATCATTGAGGCCATCTCCAAAGGCATCCAATTTGTCATACAATTGATATTTGAATGCTTCAAAAATTTCTTTGAGGGTTTGAGAGGAAATAGCCATCTGATCACCCTATGAACTCTTTGTTCTTGCAGCCATCATGAAAAATTCCAAAAAATAGAACAATAAATTACTGCAAAAAAGTGCGGCGTTTTCCAGAAAAACCCTGAAAAACTGTTGAATTTAAAATGCTCATAACTTCACTTCCCGAACTAAGTTTTGGCTGATTTGTTTTTTGAAATTGGGTGAAATTTTGAGAGGAACTCAGATCTGTAATTTGTTTAATCAAATTTATCCTCCAGATTCTACATAAATAAAAAAAATCACGCCGTCGTCCGTGGAAAAACATGAAAAAATGCAGATTTTAAAACTTTTATATCTTGACTTCCCAGACTCTATTTCAGACGATTTTGTTTTTCAAATTGGGTGTTTTTCTGAGAGGAATGCATATATACAACTTGTTTTTGCAAATTTTGCACAGAAATATACCAAAAATTTATGGAATGTCGTGGCCCTCTTTTTTCTTCTTCGAAAAAAAAAACTGCAAAAATAAAAAGTATTTACCTACAATGTCTGCCAAGGAAAGTGATCTAATACCAATTGTTAAGAACCAAAGACTAAATAAAAAAGCACCACAACATATATACAAGAACAAGATGAAAAATATCCTCTATTACTATCAAACCCTTGAGGTAGGGCAACACCATACAATGGATCCTATTATGGAAGAGATCATCTCCTGTTAACTTGCCTCTTCGAGGGGGCATCCTCGTAATGAGATTCAACTTCAAATATAGTATTTCTCTTCATGTCCCATTACATTTATTTAACCTCTTTATATAGTGCTACCATCACCTAAGAACATTCTAGAGGAAGAACCTTCTAGAAGTAGAACCTTCTAAGAAGTCCTCTTACATTTATTTAAATCTAATTACCCATTTACTTTATCTAACTACCATAGTGGGCCTTATTTAATAATATAGTGGACCTAGTCCACCTTACATTGAATGACCTCCACTAATTACCCATTTACTTTATCTAACCACCATAGTGGGTCTTTATTTAATAATACAATGGACCTTAAATCCCCCTTACACTGAATGACCTCCACCATTATCACTATGGGACCTCTGCCCTCCCCCATTCGAAATTCTCCTCTAGTTGGCTTCCATTATCACCATGGGCCTCCCCCAAGGTAGCCAGAGAGGTAGTGTAGCGAGGGCCCATAGTGATAATAGTGGAGGTCATTCAATGGGCAGGACTAGGGTCCACTATATTATTAAATATGTCCCACTAAGGTAGCTAGATATAATAAATGGGTAATTAGATATAATAAATGTAAGAGGACTTTGTTGAGTTCTACTTAGAAGATTCCTCCTAGAATGTTCTTAGGTGATGGTAGTACTATATAAAGGGGTTCAAGCAATGTAATGGGATATGCAAAGAATTATTGTATTGTGAACTGTATCTCAATAGGAGGATTCCCCTTCGAAGAGACAAGTGAACAGGAGAGGATCCCTTCCCTAATAGGATCCATTGTATGGTGTTGTCGTACCTCAAGGGTTTGGTAATAATAAAGTGTGGTTTCTTCTATCTTTCTCTGTGGATCTACTTTTTATTCAGTATTTGTGGTAATTATATTTGCAGATCTGGTATTTGTACTTGACATCGATATACAATGCTACATATATGAAACACCCACCTTCTTTGGAATATATGCAATGATCAACTTTTCTTCTCACAAACCCTAAACTAAGGATGTATGTGTCAAAATTTTGGTACCACATCCTTGGTGATTTATTTAGACCATAAAGGGATATTTTCATTTTGAACAAAAAATATTTCTTTCCCTTTACTAGAAATCCTTCAGGTTGTTTCATGTATATTTCCTCTTCCAGGTCCCCATGTAGGAACACTATCTTCACATCCATGTTTTCTATTTCCATATGAAATGTTGCAGCCAAAGACATTAATACTCTAATGGAAGTTAATTTTGCAACAGGGGAAAAAATCTCACCGAAGTCGACTCCTTCGACTTGCGAATATCCTTTCGCTACCAGTCGAGCTTTAAATTTATCGACTTGATCTGTTGCGTTCATATTATTCTTGAATAACCATTTTCTACCGAAAATATTTCTTCCATTAGGTAATTTTACTAAGTCCCATGTCTCATTCTTGTGCAAGGATTCCATCTCTTCAATCATGGTGTCCTTCCATAGTTTTCCCTCTGTTGAATCGACTGCCTTCCTAACCGACTTGGGATCATTTTCGGTGGAAGTTAACACATATGTGGAACAAAATTCGGGTGGACTATACCTTTCTATTGGTTTTCTTACTCTTTTTGACCTCCTTACAACCAGGGTCAATTGTTCCACCTCTTCTTCTAATTCAGTTGACTCATCTGAATCATATTCTTCGTACCTTATTTCAAGCTGCACCTTCTCTGGATTATTCTCAGTCTGAACAATTTCTTCAGGCTCATACTTACTTCTGAATTCTCTGAAGACCACATATCGACTGTACATTTTTTCCTTGATGCAAGATCCTAGAGCTTATATCCTTTCATTCCTTCTTTGTATCCAACGAAGATACATTTGATTGCCTTCTTGTCCATCTTTCTCTTCTTTTCCTTGGGAACATGTGCAAATTGTTATAACCCTAAATTGCTCTGCACATACATACCTGGCCTTTGGCCCTCTTACTTGCATTTTTTTCCAAGCCATCACTGAGTTTCTCTTCTAAAAAACCCATTTTTTGAAGATGTACGTGCCTTGCACAATACTTCCCATGTACATACGCTTTCTTCACCACTATAGCCCGCGTATGTACGCATGATGCACCATTACAATTCATGTATACTTGCAAAAGTTTCAAAAAATAAAAAGTTGCAAGGAATTTGTTGAGATTACGGGATTTTCGATAGTTTCCCAACTAATCCACCGCCTATAGACCGTCACCCAACTGAATAACCATCCTTTTGTCATATAAAAGGAGGCGTTGGGGTATCATTCCACATCTATACATAAGAACAATGAAATTATGCCCATTTCACATCCCCTGCTTGCCCCAAGTAATTGTAACCCTTTTGTGAGAATTGCCTCAGAATTCCCCAATTTGCCCTTCTTCCTCCCTCAGAAACCCATTCACTTCCCAAGAAGAGATCCGAAGGTTGAGAGGAGAAGCCATACAGAGGTCCACATGGGGCTTGGTGAAGAGGAGCCTAGACTAGGTTCGTGGAGCAGTAGCCGACTTTGGTTGTAAAAGGTATAATCATTGAATTATCAATAAAAGAAGTACTTTTCCAGTCCCAAATCATGGTGTATTGAATGTTTTTAATGGTTTATGTTTTAATATTCTAAAACCTAACCCTTATTTGTATATAAATTGCATGCTTGTATCTTTCTGCTTATATGTCTTTGAATGCAGGCCAACCTTGGGAGGAGGCATGCAGTCAACGAAGCTTTCAAGCACGAGAAGATCATCACCGGACGCGAAGTAGAGGTACAGTTACCCGATCCTTCTCATATTTTCTTTTATTGTATGAGTCTTGGGTATGTTTGGGGTAGTTAGAGAAGTAGTTGAATTTTAGACGGTTGTCGATCTACCTACATTGTAAACCTTGGTGTAGTCATAGGGGGGTTTTTCCTGCTAGCAGAATTGGCGACCATACTGGGAAAGCCTCTAGGGTTTTAGGGGATTTTTGAGTTGTCTGATTGGTTTTCCTGCCTTTCGAGTTTCTATTGAGTCCTCTGAGTCTTTTAAGGGATTCTGGTCACCTTTAGGTGCCATACCAGTTGTCCCTTCTCTACAATTCTGTCTGTTTTCTTTATTTTTTGAGGAAGTACAGAGGTGTACGCACCCTGTTTTGGGTCAACCCACATACATACACGCCCTTCTCAGTAAATAGCCCGCGTGCATACGCAGGTTGTTGAAGTATCAATAGCATACCTGGTTCAAGAAATTATTTTTGAAAAAGAGGCAGCCAACCTCTTTCCTGATTGAGGTTTATACTTCTTAGGTTTCTTGACATAGTTTAGAGTCTCTATTTTTACAGCCATATCTTGGGTTATAATTTAGTTTACTTGGTTTCTTGGTCTTCTTGTGTTTCCTAGCATTTTTAGCTTATTTTTTAGCTTGAATTTTAAGAAAAATGAGTTGCATTCATTAGTTTATTTTAGCATCTTTTGGGGGGGCCATGAATCGTGTATTCATCAGTTTCTTTTAGCATCTTTTGTTACTTCTTCTTTGATTGGAAGAAAATACAAAAAAAAACACTTAGTTTTTTAAGTCTCTTTCTTTCTTTGCATTTGCTTTGCATTGTTATTTGAAAAAGAAAAAAGAAATTAGCATAGTGTTGTGTTTTCTTCTCATCTTGAAAGCATTTCATAAGAAAAATAATAAATATAATCTTTCTTTGCTAGTATTATTATAAGTTTCATTTTTCGCAAGAGTCTTAACAACATCAGTTGCACTACTGCACCCTTTTTGAGTAAATCAAGCCATTAAAAAGAACGCTAAATCTAAAATTAATTAGAATTTTATGTTTGTAGGGTCAACCAACTAGTTTAGAGTTAGGGCCTTGAATTAGGTTGGAGAGGAAAGTCTTCAAGGCCATTAAACAAACATTGGATTCAGAGCTAGGGAGTGTTAAAGTCTAGTGATGTAAAATTTATTCGGGCCCCCCCTCTAAAAAATGGGCTAAATATGAGGTCATGTGAGGAAAGGCAGTGGAGATAACCCCTCCAAAGAAAAACTAAACTTAGTGGAGAACTCATATTGAGGATATGTCGTGGGAATACTACCGACTGCATTTGCCTATGGAGCTTCATGGAACTCGAATCCATTCAAGATCCCCTATTTTCTTCCAGACCACTTGCTTTCGATACCATATATAGGATTCATACTTTCTATCCTGCCCATTGCGGTCCACTCGATTGTCGACTGTACCCGCCTAGTGACTGTTTGTGAGATGGAAACTTAGTTTCCCATTTTCTAGGGACTTACACGGGCGACTACGGGGGGTAAACCATGGTACCTAGGGAAGACGTCAGGTCACACTTTACAGATTATACCCAAAGGGTGCTTCCATGGTACTTGGCTGGCATCACTGTTCTTCCTACTAGATAGGCATCTGCTTGATTTTTATTTAGGAATTTTTAGTGTGTTCTCTATGCTTCCTAGTTTTCCATAGTGAGTTAGTCAATGATTTCTTTGGGTCTTTGACCTATAGTGGTACACCACCCACTCTATCGGTCGTGAGGAATTTTCAGTCTTCCTCTTAGAAACGTGGAGCTGACTCTTTATAAGCGTTGTTTTTTATACCACTAGTTCACTAGAGGCATTGTGTGAGATTTTTACGGACTTGAACGATCTTGCAAGGGGAGAACCTGTGCATAAGATCTTCATGGAAAATGTTACTAACAATACCAACCAAGGAACCCCTTTCACAAGGGGGTTCTTATGCTTTTCCTTTCTTTGGAAATGTTGGTGTCCCTTTGATAGCCACTTTGTACATTCCTAGGTTGAATGTGGGACTAACAGTTTGGTTGGGTACCATTCCAAATGTCCTGAATGCGCTTGACGCTTCTCAGTTAAGAAATTTATGTCATGGGCATCATGTTGATGTTCCTTTGTCAACGAAATATTCTCCTCCTCCTTCTACCTTCTATGGTGAAAGTATAGATACTAGTAATCAGAAGTCTAAACGAAATAGAAAGAGGAAGAATAGGAAGAAGAAATCACCAACCTCTGCGAGTCATGTTGGATATAGGTCACCGAACTCTGCAAGTCATGTTGGATATAGTTCCTTAGCCTCTACAAGTCATGCTAGGGGAATGAACCCAACCTCTACAAGTCATGTTGGGGGGAAAAGTCTTGTCACTGCTAGTCATACTGGAAATAGGTCTGTAGCCATTGCGAGTCATGTTATCGACCCATCACCAACCTCTACAAGTCATGTTGGAGATGTGCAAATAGCTACTGCTAGTCATGCTGGGGGCATTGATTATGTTGAAAAAATTAGATGGATAGGACATAAACCTAAGTTCCCTTGTAAGATTTGCAAGGGAGATCAACTTACTCATTTGTGCCCTGGCATTCCAGAGGTACAAAGATTGTGGTCCCTATCTGCAAGATCTTCTGATTCTGAGTGTTCTTAGGTTTCCTCGTAGCCTATTCAACCAGTGGTTGAGAAAGTGGTCACGTCGATGTAGTCTTCGGCTGATCCCACTCCTATTTTGGAGGGTGATGTGCCTGTAGACCATGTTGTCTCGCAACTTATTCAACCAGTGGTTGATAAATTGGTCACGCCGATGTGGTCTTCGACTGATCCCACTCTTCTCTTGGAAAGTGTTGAGTCTACCAAAGTGGTCACACTGATGCAATCTTCAGTTGATCCCACTCTTCTCTTGAGGAATGATGTGTCTACCGACTATGTTTTTATCATTTCTAGTTGAATACTTTCAGAACAAGGGGGTATTTTTCTCACTTCGAGCAAACCCCCTCGAAGCCCTAGGATGGTTTCCTTTGATTGGAATGACCTTGTTGAGCCTTGTCTTACTTCTTCCGCACCCTTTCAAATAAGGGTTGAACTTAATTCAACAAAAAATTATCAATGTATTGTGGATGAAGGAGCCTCTGCAAGTATTTTATCCTCCTTAGTTTGGAAAGTCTTGGGATCTCCAAAGCTTGTGTCTTCTTCGCATGAGCTGTTGGATTTTGACAGACATCCTAGTGAATATTTGGGGGTTATTCCTTAGTTTCCTATCTTGTTAGGTGGGAAGATTGTCCTTGTTGATGTTATAGTGGTGCAAGGCCCGTTAGATTTCAATATGCTTCTCGGGCGTGATTATGTATATGCTATGAATGTTGTGGTGTCTACGCTTTTTCAGGTGATGCATTTCCCTCATAATGGAAGCATTGTCACTATCGACTAGCTAGCATCTGATAATCACCATCCTAATTTGACATTAGTTCAGGCTTCCCCTTTATATGTTCCTAGTGTTCGTGTAGAATAGACCTCGCCACAGGTTAATTATGTGGCATTTTATCCTCGATGTTCAATTTCTCCTGAGAAGGAACTTGTTCACTCATGTTTTCCTTCTCGATACATCGTCTCGACAATTGATTCGTTGGTTTATCCAATGGGGGCATGGGAGCCCTTGCTTCCCCCTCTTGGTACAAGTGATGTCATCGGGATTACTTGAGAAAAGTATCCCTCTGGAGTCTTCTTTAATCCCTTTTCAAACTCTCTAAACATGAAAATATTTTTGAGGGATCTTATTTCCCTTCACGCTCGCCAAACTTAAATTTGAAGGCACATCTGTCCAATCGTAGTTTGCCACTTTTTCGGTTTGGATGGTCAATTGTACGAATAAAGGTATACTCTAGGAACCTCGATTCACTAGAAGAGTATTCTCAGGTATAAGTTTAAGCCTTTTTCGGGCCTGAGGGAATAAATTTATGAAAAAATAACATTCTCCTTGGTTTTGGTTTATCACTTTTTTCGGGCCTTGGAGATTACTTACAAAAAAGGAACCCCCACAGAGTCCATAGTTAAACTCTTTTTAGACTCCCTAAAATTGAAAAGATCGTTGAGTGAACTTGTTCCTTCACACACATTAAATTGGTCCAGAAGAACATCTACTGCCATGAGTTTACCCCTTTTTTTGGCCTATGGATTATGGAGGAAAAAGGTACACCTCAGGAGATTCATACCACCGAGAGAGTTCTCCTCATTAAATTTTATAATTTTTCAGGCTAACGAGACTAAATCCAGAAAAAGGTTGTGAGTCCATAATTAAGCTCTTTTCAGACTCCTTAAAATTGAAAATATTGTCGAGTGATATTGTCTTTGTCACACTCGTTAAAATGGTTTTGAATAGATGTCTTTTCGTTGCTAGTTTACCCATTTTTCGAACTGACTAGACTATTTTCGAAAAAGGTACCCCTTGGAATCTTCTTTTACATTTTTTTAGACTCTCTAAACATGAAAAAACCACTGAGCTTACCTTCTCTGGGCTCGTTAAAAATTACATTGAAGGGGGTTTCATTGTGTCTTGCTAATCTTATTTGCATATCTATGTCTTTGGCCTAATGCCGACTCCATGTTGCTCTCAAATGAACCTTTGAAGGATTCCTTATACGCAAGACTTGTAGCACTTTGCCTCTGCGACCTGACACCTTGACCCATGGAGGAATTTTCCCCGAGTGTCCTTTTCCTGCACATGTCTCCTTGCTCCGAGAATTAGTGTGTTCCTTGTGCCTAGAACTAGTATGCTTGCTTGCGACACTCATTCCTCCTTTGTAATGTATCATTCTTTTATTCTTTTTCAAGATCTTTAAAAAATTGAAAAAGACAAAAAAATAAAAAAACCCAAAAAGAGGGGATGGAAATATATATTCTTTTTTGGCAGCACAATGAGTCTCCATTGGAAAAGCACATCCTTATGTTTGTTCGTTAATCTTTGGGATCTAATATGATCTTAGGAAGTTTTTCTCGCTACATAGAGTTGTGTCCTCCTCCGTTTGGTTACTCTTCCAAACACATGGAGAGTTTGTGTTGCCTCCTACATCATGAACTTATGTCAATGTCATGCTGCCTGAGTCTGATCATCTTTCATGCTTTTGTCCACGGGAAGTTTCACCCAACCTGATTCGTCCCTTCTGCAGTTTTTCTCTTGAATTCATGACCTGACCATCCTGAAAGCCCGATCAAGTCCTTGTTTGAAATCAATGAAGTTCTCTTCTTGATCATCGATATCCTCTTGTCTTTTCCCGACAAGCCATCGAAGAACTCTGGGTAGTGAAGTCATACACTGACATTGTACTCCTATACGAGTTTTGAATATCTTGAAATTGTTGCTTGAGATATGAATACCTCATCTCCAGCCATTGGACAATATTGGCTTCTTGAAAATGGATACTATACTCGTATATCTTTGATTTTGAGATGTAGACACGCTGTATATTTCTCGCGGCTACACTTTATATAGTTATATCACATGGATCTGTAGTGTAATTGATTGGAAACCATGATTTATTTCATCTTGAGTATGGGTATGCCTGCCTCAGAGAGACAATTGTTATCTTTGCAGATGACACCTCCCGAACTTTGGTCCCGGGCTCACTCGTTTCATACATTAGCGAAGATATTGTAATGTATTTCGGCCATCAAATGCTCTTTTGACCTCACACATTAGGGGGAATCTATTATAACCCTAAATTTCTCTACACATGCATACCTATCCTTCGGGCCTCTTACTTGCATTTTTTTCCAAGCCATCACTAAGTTGTTCTTCTAAAAAATCAAATTTTTGAAGATGTACGCACCTTGCACCAATAATTCATGTGTACATACGCTTGCTGCACCACTACAACCCACGTATTTACACATGCTGCACCACTATAGGCTGCGTATACTTGCAAAAGTTGCAAAAAATAAAAAGTTGCAAGGAATTCGTTGAGATTACGAGCATTTGGGTAGTTTCCCAACTAATCCACCACCTATAGCTCGTCACCAAACTGAATAACCATCCTTTTGTTATATAAAAGGAAGTGTTGGGGTCTCATTCCACATATAGACATAAGAAAAGTGAAACTTTTCCTGTTTCACATCCGCTCCTTGCCCCAAGTAATTGCATCCCATTTGTGAGAATTGCCTCAGAATTCCCTAATTTTCCCTTCTTCCTCCATCAGAAACCCATTCACTTCCCAAGAAGAGATTCGAAGGTTGAGAGGATAATCCATACAGAGGTTTACTTGGATCTTGGTGAAGAGGAGCTGAGACCAGGTTCATGGAGCAGTAGCCAGCGTTGGTTGTAAAAGGTATAATCATTGAATTCTCAATCAAATAAGTACTTTTCCTGTCCCAAATCATGGTGTATTGAATTTTTTTAATGGTTTATGTTTTAATATTCTAACACCTAACCCTTATTTGTATATGAATTGCATGCTTGTAGCTTTCTGTTTTTTTTCTTTGAATGAAGGCCGGCCTTGGGAGGAGGCTTGCAGTCAGCAAAGCTTTCAAGCATAAGAGGATCATCACCGGATGCAGAGTAGAGGTATAGTTACCCGATCCTTCTCATCTTTTCTTTTCTTGTATGAGTCTTGGGTATGTTTGGGGTAGTTAGAGAAGTAGTTTACTTTTAGATGGTTGTCAATCTGCCTACATTGTAAACCCTGGTGTATTCATAGGGGGGATTTTCCTGCTAGCACAAATTCATCACAACCAAATACTTTGAGATGTGAAAATGAAGGATTCTTACCCGACCATATCTCATGTGGAGTCGTGTCGACTAGTGCTAACAAAGGAGACATATTCAATAGATATTTTTTAGTGTTGACTGCCTCTACCCATAATTCTTATGCAAACCCAACACCACTGAGCATGCTCCTTTCATTGTACATCAATGTTTTGTTCATTCTCTCGACGACTCCATATTTTTATGGGGTATATGGTGTGGTATTTTGGTGTGCTATGCCACACTGCTTGCATAAATGATCAAATTATTTTCCATAGAATTCACCACCATTGTCAGTTATCAACACCTTAATCTTCTTATCTGTCTGGTTTTCTACAAGAGATTTAAACTCTTTGAATTTCTTGAAAACCTATGATTTCTTCCTCATAAAATATATCCATGTATTCATAGAAAAATAATTTATGAAGGAGACATAATACATGGATCCACCAAGTGAAGGCATTGTAGTAGGGACAAACACATCACTAGGAACCAACTCTAGAATCCCATTTTTCCTTCTCGCTCCAAAAAGGAACCTCACCAGACTTTGTTTTCCATATACACAATTTTAATTAAATTTGACTTCTAAATTACATTCAGGAAAGTATTCGACCATAATTTTGTTATGCATACCTCGAATGCCTTTTTCTCCAATGTGTCCCATCCTCTCATGCCATAGCATGGTCAGGTCGAATTTATGATCACTTGTTGAGTCGATTTGAATCGACTTAGCCCGAGTCGAGTTGAAGTTGAGTCAACTTCAACAAAAACAATATTTCATCCATTCAAGTCGACACTACCTAGTAACTTGTATATGGTTCCAATCCTAACTCCTTTCATTAATACCATTGCACCTCTAACCATCTTGCACAAATCTTTCTGAAATAGAGTTTTCACCCCTGCATCACTCATATTTTTGAAATATGTCAAGTTTATTGCCAAACTTGGAATGTGTAGCACACTTGGAAAGGTTCTACTCCTCCCATCCTGCAGTATTATTCAAACTCTTCCTCTTCCAAAAATTTTGGTTGTCGAGTCGTCCCCCAAGAACACTTCTCCTTCTTTACATTTTTCATATTTTCATAACCATTATCTATGTGGTGTCATATGATAATATTCTTCCAATTCAATCAACCAAACATCTTGATCTGACTATGTATTGGTCGACGCCAGGTACACATCGCCTCCCTTATCTGGATTCGTCTTTCTCTCAATCGATTGCTTCTCATCAGGTCTTGTACTGACTTCCATTTCCTTCGACTTGCAGTCCCTTTTGTAATGCCCAAATTTACTGGATATCCAACATCTTCACGTTGAATGAACATGGGATTTAGATCTACCCTTTGAATTAGACTTTCTACTGAAGAATTTTCCTTTATCTCTGTGAACCGGTCGGCCTCTCACCACTAAAGAATATTTGGTTGATCCTTCCATGTTCTTCCTTCTCATTTATTCTGAAAGTAGAAATGAAACCATGTCTTCTAGAGTTACTCCCTATATCCACATCTAATCTATCCTAGGGGTTTTTAGAATAACATAATAGGCTAATACATTTATCCTCCTCAATAATTTTAATATCCTTAGAAGATAACTAGCTTATAATGGTATTAAATGCATTTAAATTCTCAGTCACTGAATTTCCCTCACTCATCCTCATAATATACAATTTCTTTCTGAGAAAACACTTATTTACCAGAGATTTCGACTGGTACAAGATCCCCAACTTTTCCCACTATTTATTGGCCAAATCTTCACCTGAAAAATTCAGCAGTACCGAATCTGCAAGACAAAGTCAAATCATACTCCTTTCTCTTCTCTCTAGTTTCTCCCATTCTTCCGTTAACATACATGCTGGCATGGTACCTATAAATACTGTTGTTCATTGTTCTCAATCTACAAGGATATATTCAATTGTAAGCTTCCAAAGCTCAAAATTCTAGTCATTGAATTTTTTGATCTATGTTGGTGTATATATATGTTTAGTATATTGCACTCATTTATATGTCAATCTAAGATTCGTAATAAAAAGAGTTGTTACACTATATGTGCCAAAAACATGTAACCTATCTATGCCTGTTGTATCTAGCTCAATCAAGAAATAATTAATAACATAACACTATGTTTCTATAATATCTAAATGCTTCACACAACTTTAAACTCATAAGATAAAACTGATAAAAAAACTCTCAAACAAACACTCAATTGAAAAGGCTCTTGCTTAGATGACAAGTCTGTTCATTACAAGCTCATGAAATGAAGAGATGAACTTAGATCTTTCTTCTTGTAGAAATTAAAATAGTAATCAACAATCCACTTTATTCACTCTTAGAAATAAATCAATCATAACTCTATTAATTCCAATCAAACCTTCTTTAATACAGGAAACAATCAATATGATTGAGAGACTTCATTATATGGAGCATGAAGGAAAGAGATGAAGTCTTATGGTTCGTGTACCTACTAAGAACACCACAATAATAAATTCAAAACAGTAGCAATTACTTACTTAACAATGCCACACATCTATCAAACTCTTATCAATCAATCTGTAGAAATGAAAATGGAATTATCTACTCTGTTCAATGTATAACCATTTACTCACACTGATTCAAAATCAAATAAATCTGTATTGGACTTAAAATGCATTTAAAATAATTTTCAACACACAACTATTAAGTGTTCACACTCACACAATTGACTTACAACACACAAAGACATGTACATGGAGGTTTACCTTGGTTGGGGCAATGGGCCCTACTGAACCAACAAGGTACCTCTAAGGAAATTGTAGACTAAAACTCTTTACTCATGCTCATTAATTGCACAAAATATCATTTGTATTCCTTCAATTGATCAATTGAATCAACAATTCAACATTTCATTCAACATAACAATGTATATCATCCTTTACTTACTACTTAGTTTCTATCATCTACACAACATCCCTTATAAATAAGGTGAGCCATTATAACCAAGGTCTAAAGATAATTTTCAAATGGTTTCAAAATATTACAATTGGTAATTCATATCGTATCTCTAGGCATGGACTTCATCCTCATGACACAAAGTGCATGAGCGATGAAGTCTATCGTGATCTCCAAAACTACCTCAAGAGACTTCTATCCAACTAACTTATTGGAATCACCACCAGCATACTCATTCAACATGTAAATCCTGTAGACAGGGGTTTAGTACCAGATGGACACAATCATGAATATGGGTATCGGACCAGTGCAAATGTAGTACCGAAATAGGCGCGAGGCTGGTACCGGATGAGGCACTGAGCTGGTGGTACTGGATGATGCAATGAGTCTGTGGTACTGGATGAGGCACTGATTTGGTAGTACCAGAAGAAGCGTTTTGCTGGTACCAGAATAGGCGTTGAACTGGTAGTACCAGATAACTACAGAGTACCAGATTAGGAGGAGTATCGGTACCGAATCAGACAGGGTACTGGATCTAGTAGAGTACCAGATCAATGGAGTACCAGATCCAACAGAGTACTGGATCAAGCGATTGTTGAAGTACCAGATCAATGGAGTACCAGATGGAGCTGCTTAATTAAGAGTCAAAGAAATTAGGAGCATAAATAATCAATCATTTAATCCAATTTAATCAAGAAAATCAAACAAATCTTTAACATAGGTTACCTCTCTATGCACATGGACAAGGTCACAAAGTAGGTTTGTGGAGGAAATGGTCAATCATATACACATATCATAGGTAAAATAGACTCGGATAGAGGATAATATAGGATAATAGAAGTGTCAAAATGGAGACTCAACATTTCCCCCATGCTAAACTCATTTCATGTCCTCATGCAACAATATCAAAACTGATACTCAACATTTTTCAAAACTGAACCATTCCCCATTATTTATCTAGCTGTAGGATGTTGAGACCAGAAGTTTCTCTCCTAAAATCCTTGTTAATCACCCTGGTGTATTGGATCAAATGTAAAACTTTTTTGAGTTTAGCAGAGACCTCTTCTTGTGCATCCTGTAACCTTAGATTATATTCTTTCAATTGTGCATTCTCTGCCTTAATGTTCCTATCCAACACTTAGTACTCTGTAACTTCCTTTTTCAGATTCTCATTCTGTTTTGTCAGCTTCCCAATCTTCACTATCAATTGTTGTTTTCTCAGAGTATTGTCAAGATCAAATGTGGCTTTTTGTTCAATCACCTCCTCTTGGGCTTCCTTCTTCTTTCTTAGACCTCTAAAGTTTTATGTCACCAAACCTTTAGTCTCACTAATCGTAGCTCCATAGCCACTTTATTTCTATGGAGAAGTCAGAATATCAATAGGCTCTTCTGGAAGAGAAGGAACATGTGAAACTATTATCTATTTGGCCATGCTCCTGGTGGTTCTTCATACAGGAAGTGAGACTTCCTCATATTTGTTGACAGGGGTGGAAGTCTCCTCAAACAACTTCCTCTTCTTCATTTTAATAGAATTTATAGGCCTGAAAACTTGTTTCTCTTGTGTTGATTTGATTTTCACCTTGGAGGACCAAAGTGTGGGTTCTGGAGTCTATCCTTGTTGAACATTCCCTATTTCCACTCTGGAGGACTAAGGTGTAGGCTCTGATATTTGTTTCTTTTGGGCCTTCCTCATTTTAAGCTTCCCCTTACTTCCACTTGTCATCTTAGGAGTTTCCTCCAACTCACTAATGAGTTCTTGAGGAGACACAATGGCTACCTCAGGGGTCTTTTCCAACTCCTTAATCGATTCTTGAGGGAACTCAATAGTTTCCTCATGGAAATCATATGAAACTTCCCGTTGACCTATTTTCTTCCTCTTTCACTGAGTCTCACTTTGTGGAAGTTGATATTTAGGACTCGAGGATGGACTAGGTTATTTAAATTGGCAGACCGCTCCTTCATAGATGTAGTAGGCTCCTCTAGGATTCGTTCTGCTGACACACCCTTATTTTGACCCTTTTTCCTTCTCTGAATGTTTAGTTCATGGGTCTTTTCCAACTTTCTAACTGGCTCTGGTGATAACTCAATGGTTGCTTCAGGAGCACTATCTGATTGATCACCTTGCCCATAGTCCTTCATTTTCTGTCTTTTAGTTTTTGGAATCAAGGTTGGAATTATTTTATGAGATTGTGAGGCTTTATTCTTTTTGGATGCAGTGGGATCCTCCAAAAAAGTCTTACCTTTCTCCAATTCATTAATAGGATGGGATGAGATAGGTGTAATAGTGGCTTCTTCACCCCCTAAATTCTTCCCCTTGTTTTTATTTGTCTTTTTGCTAGACCCCTCACTGTGTACTTCTATTTCCTTTTCTTCTATAGATTTGGACATTCCTTCCTGAGCAACATTCCATTCCACTAGTTGTTTCCAACTACTGCCTTGTTTTCTCAAGGCATGAATAACCAAAAGTTTCATTAGGCCATGGTGATGGAGGCTGGTTTCAAGTTTCCTGGAAGTTGATTTAACTCCTCTCACCATTTTATTTAAACTCATCCATAGGAAGTGATGAAAATCAATTTGTGGCCCTCGTTCAAAATGTGGAAAAAGTTTCAAATGGTACAGGAAGGTTACTGCATGCCTCCCTTCGCAGGGAAGAAATATCTACAAACTAATGAGCATATCCCAATATTCTTCTTTGATGCAGCTTCGAGGAATTCTCTTAGTCCAATCGGGTCCTGATGCTCCGTCCTGAGAAATTTTTGACAAATATTCTTGTCAACGATCACCCCCTTGAAGTATTTTTCTCCAGATGAAGGTAGGCCTGTAGCTTCTACTATGGTGGCCTCTGAAATCTTTAAATTCATATCTACAAACTGAACACTTTCTCCATCATATGTCTGCGCAAAATAAAGAGAGACTCCCTCGTGATAGCCTTTAAATTTCTCCAAAAATGGGACCCAACTGACATGTTCAAATCTCTCTCTGCAACTTGATATTATGGTGTTTCCCTATATAAATGGAACACAGGCTCATGCCTATCGACCCCCATGCTAACTTAAAACAATTCTTAAGGCATATGAGGCAATGAAGCATAGGTTTGAGGGTTGAGTACCATATCAACACAGACCATGATGGAGTACCAGAAGAGGATAAGTATGAAAAAAATACGAAGGAACGAGATCACAGTGTAAATGTAGGTGGTGTGAAAGTAAAAACGATAAATAATGCTCATCTGGATGGAGAATCCATCCAGAGGAGAGTTTATAAGTTAAGATTAGAATTGCAACGCTCACATTGAGGGTAATGATGACAAGGTAAGACAGGTTGAATTCATGAATAAATTATAGAATCGTATTAAGGTTGGCATCAGATCATGTTCACGGGAGTGTTGGACAATGATGACAAGAGTTGTGGTCATTATGACCAGAACTCACAAGTATGAAATCGCCCAACATCATCAGAATCATAGTTTGACATGCATAAATATGTGGCTTAATTCATTCGTATGGAACAATGTTGGATCATGGGATTATGACGTTTCTCCACCATATAAATAGAAGGAATGAAATTGATCCTATTAGAGATACAATTACCTCGTACTCTCAACATTTCAGGTGTATAGGAATGATTTCTTCACAAGGAGATGTAGACAAGGGCTTGAAGAAGTTCGTGGTAGAGAGTGGTCCATAATTGAGAGTAAGCACATGTTTAATACATAATTAGTCTATTTCCTTAATAAAATGAAAAATTGTTGAGTTTATACGTCCTATTACTTGAAGCATTTAAATCGAGCAACAAAAACTTTGAATATAGGATAAGGACTACCAACACCTCATTACCAATACCAGATCACCTTAGTACTAGATGAATGCAGAGTTGTGCCTAGAACCGGAATAGCACAGGCCTTCTCCTTTAGTACTAGATGAGCACAGAGCTTCTCCTACAATACCGGATGAATGCGGATTTTTGCCCAGTACCGGATAAACGTAGAGTTTTTCCCCAGTACCGGAGGAACGTAGAGTTTTTCCCCAATACCACATGAACGTCTATTTTTTCCCAGTACCGGATGAACACATACCCTCTCCCACAGTACCATATGAATGAAGATTTTTTCACCAGTATCGAATGAGCATAGAGGAAAAAATTGTTTGTAGTACCGGATGAACACAAAGATGTTATCCAGTACCGGATCATCAAAAAATTGTATTCTGATACTTAAGGGGAATTGGACAAGGTACCTGGTGGTAGTAATTTGTATACTGGAAATTTGTAGGATGCCCTTTGTAGAATTTGTTGGTGTTTTCTGATGATATGGATGAGGACCTATGATTCAATTCTACTGAAAGACCCTGTAGGTGAAACAAATACCAACATTTGATATAAGAACTTTGAGTTTGCAGTGGAAGTGTAAGAAAATAAGGTAAAAGAATTCAATGACTGGGCTCCAAGATTTGTAACAAGAAGGTACTATGTAGTTGGATGACCACATGTTGAGATTCATAATCCTTCTCTTTTGGAACCAAGCTGATAACTGCTCCTATTGCCACTTCCTTTTTGTTACAAAAATAATAATCCTAACTACTACTTTTCTGTGGATTTTTCTCGATCCCATATTAGTTAATGCTCATCGGTGTTTTCAATTTTTAGGAGTCTAAAAAACTTAAAGAAAACTCCATCTATTGTCCCATGGATTTTTCTCGAGTCCGAGCCAGTTCCTTCTTGCCGGTATTTTCAATTTTTATGAGTATGAAAAACTTAAAGAAAACTCCATCTACTGTCCTGTGGATTTTTCTCAAGCCCGGGCTAGTTCTTGCTCACCGGTGTTTTCAATTTTTAGGAGTCTGAAAAAATTAAAGAAAACTCCAAATAATCTACCAGGGTTGGATAAAGAGTAGATCTACACCTGGAAGATGTCATCCTTATTCATTGATCTACAGGAGAACACAATCAACTTTTTGTTTTTGCTAGTAACATCAAAAGTTCTATATAATGACACACCTATTTACAAATATGTACAAAGACAAATTAATTCACACAATCAAACTTACTGTGGTGGATCAATATGAGGAGAAACCAGTTGCATTTCATAATTCTGAAAAACATGTCTGACAAAATACTCTTTGAATAGAGGCTTATGATAAACCTTCAATCGATTCCCATTCACGACAAAGGGAGTCTAATTCTCATGAATAGTCTTTATCTTAACTGAACCATTGTCATAAAATGTATCAACTTCATAGGGTCCCAAGCATCTAGTAGATAAATTACCTTTAAAATTATTGAAGCTACTATCATACAGGAGGGCCCGATCACCTGATTGAAAAGACTTTTTCTTGATGTACTTGTCATGTCATTTAGTCCTTTGTTCTTGTATAAGGGTGGTCCTTTGAATATCATCTTGTCTGATCTCATCAATCTCATTCAACTGTAATAGCCTCTATTTTTTAGCCTCATCCAGATACATCCCTATTTGCATGGCAGTCTTGAAGGTTTTTACTTGAAATTTTATGGGAAGCGACACCTGCTTCCCATATACCAACTCATAAGGTGTATGGCCTATTGTGTTTCTCCAAGATGTCCTATAGGCCCATAAGGCCTCAGGAAACCTATAAACCCAGTATTTGTGATATAGTTAAACAGTCTTGGTAAGAATAGCCTCTATCACCTTGTTACTTGATTCCACCTACCCATTTACTTGAGGGTGATAAGTCAAATATTTTCTATGTTTGATTCTATACTGTTCAGTAAGAGATTTGACCAAATTGGAGGTGAATTGGGTTCCTTGGTAAGTTAATATTTCTTGAGGTACACCAAAGAGAGTAAAGATTTCTTCAAAGAGAAATTCTACAATAGATTGTTCATTAGCAGAATATAAAACTTTAGCTTCCACCCATTTGGTCACATAATCTGTGCAGACGAAGATGTACTTATTCCTTCGAGACATAGGGTTAATGGGTCCTACAAAATACAAAGCCCATTTTTCAAAAGGTTCAATTACTAACTGAGCTTGGAGAGGTATCTCATCAACTCTAGTAGGTTTTCCCATCCTTTGGCAATCATCACAACTGACCACATACTTCTTTTCATCCTTGAAAATAGTTGGCCAATAGTAGCTGGACTGTAAGATATTGTATACTATCCTTTTATCAACAAAATGGCCTCCACATGGACCATCATGATAGGATTTGAATATATCATGTATCTCATCCTCCCGGACACACCTTATGATCACCAAATCAGTCCCAATTCAGTATAAACAATCATCATGCCACATGTAATTGGCACTTAGCTGGATAATTCTTTGTTTTTCTCGGGAGGATAGTTTCTGAGGTATTTTTCTTGTTACAAGATAGTTGGCTACATTTTCATACCAAGTGTTAGGGGTCCTATAATTATAGGCGAGTCGATACTTCGACTGTTGATTTGGCATCTCTCCCGGTGACGAAGTATAGCTCAGGTGATTCCATTTTCCTCCCTCCATTCTTTTCACTCGACCCTCCATCACCTTGCTACATCCTTCGTACACGCTGCACCCTCTCCCCCTTGTCTTTCGTCAGCCTCCATTATCCCGCCTTCCATCCCTGCATAAATGGACTTAGGATGAACAAAAAAATTAGCAAAGTTAGTCTAGATCAAAATCAATTAATAAATGACTATTTGATAATTAATTAATCATTAATTAATTATTAATTAATTAATTAATTAATTAGTTATTAACTAGGTTAGTAACTAGGTTAGCATCTAAGTTAGAAGTTAGGGTTAGTTTTAAATTAAAATAAAGTAATTAAAATTAAAAACAAAACAAAAAATTAAATAATATACAAAATATTAAAAAACATATAAAACATTAAAAAAACATTAAAAAACAAAAAGAAATAAAATATGTTAAAATATAAATAATATTATAAAAGTAAATAAATTAAAAAATATATTAAATACAAACAAATAAAAAGAAAACAAAATAAAAAGAAAAAACATAATACATAACATATTATGTTTAAAAAACAAAAAAATTAAAAAATTAATAAAACATCTTATCCTAAACCTGTCCGCTACCCCATACACTTCACTCATCCCTCACATTACATCCCCTCCCTACGTCATCCCCACCTCACTTCCCACTCATGTCCCCCCCCTCACGTCACTCCCCACCATCCCCACCTCACCATCCACTAACTCCCTCCATACTCCCGCCTACCTTACCCCCCGTGCAAMTTCCATACCCGYKCCCCCCATCCRCTTAACACACTAAATAATCCACGCACTCAATCAATTCCGGAGGCCCCCCCACCTTCCGAAATTTAACSAAGCGGGGGGGGGGTYCGGAATTTAAAATAAAGAACGAGCAAATCTGGACGGTCCCGAGCGAGCCTCCGAAATCAACGATCTACATCGAATTCCAGACCCCCCCGGGCATTCTACATTTAACGAGGGGGGGGGGTCCGAAATTGTTTCCCGCCAAAATACCATTTTCCCTCATGTTTGCCAATTTTTCACTGTGTTACCATGTCTTCTTCCGACAGAGATCCTGAGCAAATGGAGGCGAATTTTAAAAATCCGAGAGATGTTTTTGGTCAGCACAGGCTGAGGAACAAAACCATTTTTCATTTTTTGCAACAGGGTCACGAGAAGAGAGAGTCGAAGGCATCTTCGAGGCCTATTTTTCTGGATTTTCCATTTTCCATTACAGTCTCGATCTTGCAGGAGCTTCCACGGCCAACTGGAGATGAATTTTACGAAACCGAAAGAGGTTTTTGTCCAACACATGTCTATCTGCAATAAAATATTTCATTTTTCTCCCAGGTGTCATCATTGAGGATAAAATCACGTTTGAGCAGACCCCTGTTTCGCAGAAAAACGGTCCATTTCACATAACAGAAAACTCCGAATTTGGGGGGAGTGATGGCTATTTTTGGCCGAGGCGGTTGAACCGACTCTCGGAACTTGGTTGGGGTGATCTGTCTTATTTAAGGAGATGATTTGGATGTAAAAGGGTTGTTGTTGGATCTTCACGCCCCTGTGGCTATCGAGCTGTAACATTTTGAATAGATCTGCCATTAATAAAGAAGAGGCACTTTACAGGATTCATGCGCATGTTTACTGGTGATGTGATTTCTCAGTAAATGTTTTCTTGCTCTGTAACCACTTTGTTTTCTGGATCTAATCTTTATGAATAGCGTTATGTCTCAGGATTTATCTCTGATACCCTGTTTGCGATTCTGAAGACTTGAATGTTCATCTTCTAAAATATCTTCAATTAAGAGATTCTTAAGTGCTTGTTAGTTGGAGTTATTTTCCTTATCTTTTCTTCTGACCATCATTTCAATTATTAAAGATCCAGTGAGTGTGTTATCTCGCCTTGTGAAGGATTTCTTCAGCATTTCTGGTTGTATTTCATTCCTAATTAATTGCAAACCCCATAGCCCAATGGATGTGCAAACTGTCTCAACCAATTTCAAAAACCCCTTACAAC
>SNQJ01S0104739.1:9244-24094 GCA_010110895.2 Picea sitchensis
CTGCATCCGCCTGAACAGAGTGATCTGATAGTCTCTGGGGATGAATTTCGCTTTCATCTTAGCGATCATCCTGTCCCAGCTCTTTATCTTTTGTTTTCCTTTGGAACGCCTGTCCGCCTGCAACTCGTCCCACCATAAGGCTGCATGTCCTTTTAGCTTGGTAACAACATGCATTATTTTCTTGTCTTCTTCGATATCTTCGTAATCGAAGTATGTATTCAATGCTCAGATCCAATCCAACAATTCCTCTGCATATAGACTTCCCTCATAGACGGGTATGTCCATCTTCCTCTTCGAGTTCATCCTCGAAATGGCTCTAATCAGTCTTTCGGTTGATGCATCCTCTGCCGCGACTTCTTCAACATCGTGTCCAGCTTCCTCTTCAATCTCGGGATCACTGAACTCTGCTGCACCAANCTGGGTGGTCTCCATTTCTTCAAGTCTGGCTCAGAGATCTCTCATCTCTCTCTCTATCTCAGCATTTCCTACTGGCCTACCCCTTCTCCGGGCATCCCTGTCTTCACGATCAGGAGATTGCCTCTCTCTTCTGGGCGGCATGGTGAAATCTGCTTCTCTCTGCTACCTGAACAAAGAGAGATCCACAACCGGCTTTGATACCACTTGACGCAACCTACCCTCGATGGCACGGCCGCTCTCCAGGACCTTCTTCACACAGGCCCGAAGAGTCAAAGGACTCTTCCAACTCCGCTCAGGAGTTCTCAATACCCACAGCTAACTCCTCGGCAATCTCCCCTGTGCTTGTCGGGAAATCGGACTTCGCGATTTCGCGAATCTTGTTGACACAATTCTCGTACAAATCAAAACCCCGAACCCCGAACTCCGATGTGCATGTGCGCTATCTCCTTGCCACATCACCTCCTCTCTCCACTCTATCGGGAATCGCGGGATCGCGATTTCGCCGTTCACAATTCCTTTGCAGTGGAAAGTCCCGAGTGTCGAACCCCGATCTCTCGGGATCTCACACCACCTGTCCCGTGGAAATCAATGGTTCCTATTAATTCGGGAAATCACTACTCGCGATTTCGACGAGTATGACTCTCGCCTCATCAAACACCGAAGACCGAACCCCGATACAACGCCACCTGTATTCCACTAGCTTCCGGGGTCCCACGCTGCCACGTCCTCTTCGGGATTTCGCGAGTCGCGAATCCGCGATGCAATAATTCCTTGACGTCGAGAACCCTGATTCTCCGACTCCCGATTCCCCGAACCCCGACTCCAAGGGATCCTTTGACGCATGTGCTACAAATCGACGGGGGTGATTATATTGAGGAATCGCAGGTCGCGATTTCACCGGTTGCAATTCTTTTGCATCGCAAAACCCCGAACCCCGATCTTACGATGCCACCTGTCAACACCTCTTGGTGAGGCCTAACGCCTTGACACCTGTCTCCCCCTCGGGCTATCGGGAAATCGCGATTCGGGAATTCGTGTTTCCTGATGCACAAGGCCACAGTCCTGGAAAAACCCCGAACTCCGTCTCCTCAAGATCTTGCGCTACGTGTCCCCGTTCGGATCGACGACTCCCGTCGAATCGGGAAATCGCAACTCGCGATTTCACGAGGTGTAAAACTCTTACCTCGCGAACCCCTGAACGCCGAACCACCGAAGCCGATGGACCTTTATCCTTCCCCGTTTGTGCTTACGGGTTATCTCCCGTGCAACTCCCCCACGATCTGACGGTCCTTGGGATTTCACAAAACTTCACTGGAATTACAAGTCGTCGATTCTCTTCCTCTTGAGAATCCTCCGGCTTCCAAGTTTTCCCTTGGTTCATATCTCTCCCAGGCCTGTCCCTACGATTCTTGCAAGGAACTATCCCTCCTGAGCTTTGTCTCTCTCTGACTCCTTCAGAGACTTCTCACGCACTTCCTGTGCTCAACTTCCAACATCTCTCAAAGCGTTGAAGTCGTCTAGACCCTGTGCAATCCTGCTAACAACAGTCCAGTTCTCCTTCTCTCAGACTCGTCTCTGAGACTTCAATTCGACCTGCACTCACCTGCACAGTTCGAATAACCCAACACCACTCTGGTCGATGAGAATAAAAGTTTGACTGTAGAGCCTCCTCAATGCACTCTATGCGGAGGAATTCAACTGCACTCTATGCAGGAATCTCCCGGCTCAAACAGAGAAAATAATTGGAACTTATTTCCTCATTCCCTCGGGTTTCGAACCTGATATGCAATTACGTACGCAGCATATAGAAGATAAGCATATAAAGAAGCAAGTATGCAACAGAGTAATATCAACAACACACAGAGATCAAACACATCCATGGGATTGAAATTACAGTCTTCCTTCTATTAATTCAATCTGTACATAGGTGTTCTTCACAAGTTCTCTGTTCTGCTCTCTCTTGCTCCTCTATGCTAATGTTGAATGATAATCAATTACACAAGGAGGGTGCCTATATTTGTTTTCCCTCCTGGAAATGAAACTGTCTAATCTACAGCTAACCCTATCTACCAGCATTTAAAACTGTTAAATGCCTTCTTATCTACATTACATTACAAGTGCGCTTCATATGAATGCATTCATTCAAACGACGGCGCAACAATCTTTTCAAAGAAATTCAAAAAAAAGGTATGCACGGGTGCTGTCCAGCTATTCTTTTCTTTCCTCCACGCTGGTTCGCGTCCTGACGTCGTAGATGCTCCTGCATCACATCATGCCCTTATCGTTCTCTTATCCCTCTATATGTATTTGTCACTCTCCACTCTTACATACTCACATACATTGCATATTTCCACTCATCTCACACTTAGCTACTTTTCATTCTAAGTTACTCGAATTTTCTTCTTTTTCTAAGTTACCTCTATATCCTAAAACCCTTACATATTTATACAATTACATTAGGGCTTAGCCCGTATCAATGGACCCAAAATTCCTAACGACTTCAACGGTCTTCCTTCCTTTGCACACGTTGGTCCTGAAAGTGCACCAAATGTATTTCCTTATTTTGTGCACGTTGCACAGTTCCTAAAATTGGTCCCAAAATCTTGTCCCAACAGGCCCCCAACACTCACCTTTGGCTCATCTCCTTCAATGTCGCAATGAGTTTCTCAAAATTTTCCTTTGAAGTTGTGACCTTCTCCTTTGCTTGTGCTTCTTGCGTCAAAATATCTTATGTTGTCTTTGTGGTAATAGAGGTCTTCAATTTCTCTGCACTATCTTGTGGTGCTTGCGTCACCATGCCTTGTGCAGCTGCAATTTATTCTATCACCCGGAAGGCTTCCTCTTGTAGTGACACAAGATTATGAACAAACCTCTGTTTTTCAACTTTGATTTGGTTTATCTCTTGGTTCAAGTGCTTATTCTCAACGATTGCAACCATTCATTTTTTTGTGGCAGAGTGTTCATTGTTTCTTTGATCTTCCATGCCTTATCCTGTGCAGTATGAAACCTATGTTCTAATGCTTGTAGTTCTTCATTCTCAGACAACTGAGTCCACACTTGTGTACTCTCTTCATATATCTTGGCACATTTCTCGTCCAATCTCTTAATTTTCTCCACAGTGGTCATGACTATTTTCTCCCTTTTTTCTCTCTCTTCTAGTGGAGTACTTGGCATTGTGCGAGTTTCCAAGTCTACTATCTTCTCTCAAAATCCCTGAATGGCTTCGCTAATATTTGTCACTTTCTCTTCCAAGGGGGCATCTACTTCCATGTATATTTTCGATATGTTGTTCTTTTGCACTACCTGGTGCAACCTCACTTGTCTCTGCACAACCTTGTCCTATTCTTGCACTAGTTTGAGGTATTTTGTGTGTAGTGCTACATTGTCCTCATTCATTTCGACCAACTCCATAAAAGTTGACTCTGTGCGCAACTGAATTTTTTGTGTGACACTTTTCTGCAAGTTGTGTAACACATTCATGGGTAACTGAAACAACATTAAGTCAATATGACTTGATGCTTGTGCTCGATCCTCCATCTCTGTCATGGGGAACTCTTTATCCCCTACTGATATCTTCATTATCCATCTCTCTGTTGATGTTGATGGTAGTTGTGATGTTTTCCGTCGTGAATCTATTGTCTTCGTCGTGCTCTTTGTCTATTCTTATTCTGTTGTTCGGAGCGATGTTATCCTGGTTGATTCCAAAATATGGCGCAATGTAGTTATCTGTGGTTGCACATTTTTGTGCATTTCCTCCTGCTTTGACGCATTTTACAAAAATTCTTCTTTGATTACTTCTTTAACCTGATCCCTGATCTTTTATAATTCATTCTCAGTGAAGGCTTGGATTGCTAGTTCCTTGAAGTCATTCCTCTTCTTATTTTTATGTTTTGAGTGCTCCTTAGAGTGATCCTTTCTATTCTCTCCAGTATGCATTGCTGTTTCATTGTCTCCTACACCGTTGCCTTGTTCTTCCTTCTCCTATTCTTCTTCTTGATATTTCTTTGGTTGTTGTGTCTCTTTCTACGCTGCTTCTGGAACTGGGTTTCTCCATTATTTTTCCTAGTTATTTACCATCTCTAACACCCCGTTATGTCATTCTATAGTTTTTTGGAAACCATTGTTGATCCATATCCATATTTATTTGAACATACATATGGTGCGTCCCTTCCTTGAATCATACAATGTCTTTGTATGCTTCAACTATCTATGGTAGAATGCATGGTGTGTCCTCAATGCATTGTCAAATTGTCTCCTTATAGACATAGAATGTGATGTTGTTGTCCATCTGTCTGTTCTTGTGCGCGGTATTCCATAACAAAACATACCTTGCTTCCAAGTATGGTTTTTTCATACCCTCCAAGAACTTCATTTCTTCCATCTCCCTCCACGCAAATAATGCAATTAAAATCAATAACCAATCATAATGTAACTTCGTTTCTTTCTCATGTGCTCCCTGCATTCGATTAAAAATGGGTTCACCAAGAATGTCACCAAGTTCATAATCACTCCTGGTACGTACTTCTCTGCTGCTTCTATAACTTCTGCTGGCCCCTGATCTTTGTGACATTTCCTAAGTAACTTGCAAGCCAACACCTATGTTGCAAATATTACAGTATCATCATTGATGCTTGCAATGTCTAATCTGTGTGATCCTCTATGTGTGCCATATTTTTCCTTCATTCTTTCTACAAATGCTTTTTTCCTGCGTTTGGTTTGTGAACAAGATTAGCAAGTCTTCCCCTGTTGAGGGAAATCATGTAATCCACACAATCAATTGGGTTTCAATCGACACTGCCCTATCCAACCATATGAGCCCTTCGTGGATGCAAATTAACAACAACTTGATGCAAATGTTGATTTATACACTTCTACAAAAATGTGAGATCTCCAACAGATTTAGTATGCATGTTCTTTGCAGTGTCATGGCCCATTCTTTAAGCTTGACTATGATTATAAGTGAATCTATTCTGAGTGATGTGCGTAAGTCATTCTTTGGTTCTAACTCTGGAAACTTCTTTCGATTTGCTAGATAGTGGTTTGAAAATATCAGAATTCCTATTGCACCCAGTATATCCCCTTCAATGGTGGCCCCATGTGTAATCATCGGTGTAACCATGTCATATTGTTGTTCCTTCCACAATATTGCTTTATTGTAGGCTTTCTAGGTGGCACATGTGCTCTAGGAAAGTTGACTGGGTCTGATGCCTCTGCTCTCGAGTTTTCTTCCTGTACTATTGTTGTTTCCTGCTTAGTGTGTGACATCTTCGTTCCTGATGTGGATGCTCTTGCCTTTAGTGGCACCGTGACTTTTTCAACTCAACTCTATCTGCAACTCACTTGACTCTTCTCTAACTCTCTATTCTCTTCAAATGTCTATGAAACACTAAACCTTTCTCGTAACCCATTGTTTTCTTTTATAGGTTGTTCTCAATTGTTATCTTCCTCTTCGAGCCTAAGATTCTCAGTCCCATCCAATTGTATTCGCATTCAATTCATTCCATATTATGTATTAAATTTGTATATTTCAACGGATCATGGTCTAGATTTTCCATCCTATTAAAATATCGTCATCACTCTTCATTTATGACTACGTGTTCCTATTTTCTTTCCATTATATTTTCTCTTTAGTGCTTTTCTTGTCATCTGCGTAGGTATTTATCCCGGTTCTTCAATTATCCTTTCTCTGTGTAGTTCAATTTTCCTTCCTTTCTGCGACATTTTCTTATTCATCTTTGACTCTTTGAACAATGCTCAATTTACAACTTTATCTCTTTAAATGATTATTATGGATTGCCTCAAGCTCTTTTATTGTTTTTTCTTTTTCTTTTCCTATATAGTACATTATAATACAAATACTATGGTACAAATACTGTGCGCTCAGACTAGTGCATGGAAGCATGATTGTCCCTATACAGTTTCAACCAACTACCATTTACAAGCCCTTTCATGGTTTCACCATTCAATTTATCCAACTAAACAACACCTTCTTCTGACACAAATCTTATCACATATGGACCCAACTAGTGCATTTGGAATTTTCTAGGGTGCTGCAAACATTTGTCGTCATACAAAAAAACTAAGTCTCCCATATGGAAATTCTTTTGTTTAATATGTATGTCATGCCATGTATTTTTGTGCGCTTTCTAAACTTGTTGATGAAATCCCGCGACGAAGCTGTCTTCCTCCATTTCCACTAACTCTGAAAGTCTTTTCTCTACTGTGCCAAAATCCATAAGCTCTATCAGTGCGAAAATGTGCAGACTCAACACAATGAATTACATAGGCATAACTGCTTCTTGACCATATGCTAATAAGAATGGTGTCTTTCTTGTCAAATCTCTACATGTAAATCGATATACCCATAGTAATGCAGGAATCCTCAAATCATAGTCATCACAATTTACATTACATATATTCGTTAGTGCATGCTCCAAGATCTTGTTAAATGATTCCACTATTTCATTCTCCTGAGGATGATAAGGTGTGCTCTTCTGGTGGTAAATATGAAATTCTTATGTCGAAGTAGCAATAATTTTATTCAAGAAATGGGTCCCCTGATCGCTCATAAGGATTCTTGGATATCTAAACCTCATAAAAACATTCTCAAAGAGAAACCACACAAAATTCTCCATGCTACAATCTATCACAAGTTCTGCTTCATCCCATTGGGTCAAATAATGATTATATATCTTTCTCTTAACCTTTTTACTGGTGGGTTGATCAGTCCAATGAAATCAACTGCCCACTTATTAAAATCCCGTAATGTAACTTGTGGTATTAAAGGCATCTCATCTCTTATGGATGGCTTCTCAACTTGTTGACATACATCACAGGTCTGATATAACTCTTTAGCAACCTTATGTAGGTTGGGCCACCAAATTCTCGCATGCAAAATATTCTGAGTTGTCTCTTTCCATGAATAATGGCCTCCCACAACTCCTCCATGTGCCTCTAATAGTATTATATGCCTCTCGTGCTCCAATACACATCATCGAAGAATACCTTATGTGCCTAGTTTATACAAATTACCTACTATAAGCTGATAATTTGTTTCCTTTATTACTAACTATTTCTTCTACGCAATTGTAAAGTTGAGTCGGAATAATCATGTGCTCAATAAATGGACAATATATGTAAAGTAATCATCGACCATGTATACTTTGAACAAGTGCGCATCTGGTAGACTGTCATCCAAAATTCCTGCATCTTCCCCTGTTAGTATGTGCGTCAAATGATTAGGTCCYGAGTTCAATTTCCTTGTTTTCAAAATCACTTCAAAATAATACTCCTRAAMTAATAACAACCATCTGTATATCTTCCCCCCCAACAATGGCTTATTGACTAAGTAWCTCAACGCAAAATGATTCGTATACATATTAAAATGTGATCCCAATAGATAATGCCTAAAAAATTTTGCAGTGCATACACCATTTCCAGTCCTTCACTCTCTATAGTAGTGTAATTTTGTTCAGTAGTCGACCAATTTCTACTAATAAGTGCAATATGATGGTCCAAACCTTCTTCCTATGGATGATCTATAATTGCACCTAACGCTATAGATGATGCATCCACTTGGACATGAAATTTCTTCTTCCAATATGGAAATACTGAATCGGATCGGTAACCAGTTTCTTCTTCAAGGTATCCAAAATTTGCGGAAATTCTTCATTCCATTGAAACTTGACCTCCTTCTTCAACAATTTTTCCAATGGGGTTGTGATCTATGCATATCTCCTAATAAAATTTATGTAGTACCTCGTATTACTCAATGTTTCTTGAAATTGTCGCAATGAAGTAGGTGGTGGCAAATAAACAATAACAATAATCTTCGTAGGATCAACCAAAAGTCATTGTTTACATACTACATGGCCTAACAAGATACCAAACGATGTGCATAAAATGCACTTCTTCAAGTTCAAGGAAATATGGAACTGTTTACATCTTTCCAACATCAAGCACATTGTTTCAATATGGTCCTTTAACAAACTGAATATTGTCCAATCATCCAAATATACTTCCAGCAACTTATGAATAAATTATTTAAAATTTGCGACAAAAACTCGAGAAAATACTCCCGATGCATTCTTCAACCCAAAAGGCATGACTATGTATTGATAACATCCCCATTCTATTGCAAATGTTGTCTTATGTTGATCTTCTTACGCAATCTTAATCTGGTGATACCCGAAAAATCCATTAGTAAATGAGTAAGCTTCTTATCCCTCTACGTTCTCCAAAACTTCATCTATAAACGGGGTAGGAAATGGGTCATGTAAGAAAGCATCATTCAATTTCCGTAGACCCACACAAATTTTGACTCCACCTATTTTCTTTTCATGAATCACCATCGGAATGATCCATTATGACTTTGCGACAGGTTCAATAATATCAGATTCCAACATCCTACTTATCTACTTTCACTTTCTTCTTATATGTTGGTTTCAATCGGTTCGGTCTCTGCTTCATTGTCCTGGAATCTATCTTCAAAGGAATCTTCATCTCCCCTAAATCCCTAGTAATCCCTTTCATTTCTGAGAATGTAATCAGAAAAAGGTCTTGGTATCCGCGCAGTAAATAAAAAATCTTCTTGATAGTTTATTCATTCCAGTAATATCCAATGTTTGTGAAATTGGGATTATCATTGTAACAATATTCACTTTACGCGTTTTCAATGGCTTTGCATTCTCGACATATTCAATCTCCGAGCCCTCTACTACACACTCTCCTTCAGTTTCTGGTATTTGTAAATTTCTTGAGTATTTTTCCTCCTGGTCTTCTCCAACAACATTATAGCATTCCAAAACCTCTTGAACATTCGCAAAATATATGGGTGCAATACACAAGGGTACTGGTACTTTCGAGTCTTATAATATAAATATCTTATTCTTAATAACCTGCAAAGTTGTTTCTACCGAAGGGGTATCATCTTCAAACTTGAAAGTTACCTTGAAGTTTCTAGTCAAGTATTCCCAATCTATTGTTCCTCTCTGTACTTCCAGTTCTAAATACTAGTTCTTCAGGATCACATCCAGGGTGTGTATAAACAAGTGCATTCATTCTTGCTTAGATACTGAGCTCCATGTCACAGTGCACTTTGTAAGATGATTTGTAGGACAACTCAACCTAGTATACTTTTGCATAGTATCTTGAGAATTTTTTATGAACCTAACTTATAACATCCTTCTAAACTACTACCAATTATCTATTCTATCCTTATGCGCATCCCACCACCTTGCTAGAGTCGCTTTCAGTACAATATCTAAAGCTAGCAATCTTTGTTGGTATGGTATTTGAAATTCAGATTCTTTTACAAAAGGATATACATCTTTTAGTCCATCATACTTCGAGGGATCACATACCTCGGATCCAATCCAATGCAATGAGCGGGTAATATGAGCACATCTCCTTGTGGATACTTCATGTAATCTCTGTCGCCAATGTTCCAGGGCTTCTTTTGAATTTGATGCACACAAACTGATACTTCGCAAACTAAGTACAAATTTAGAAAAAACATTATTATAATAATCCATCTACACTGTCATATTGTAAAGGTTATCGAGTTCTTTTCCCCTTGCTAGTTCCATTTATCACATTCCTTCTATGGGATCCAATGGTGCAATAAATCTCAAGTCTAGTACTTCAAAAATCATTTGTCTCTTTTTCAGATCAATAATAGTCTGGTTATCAAAATCCCAATTGATTCCAAGTAATGTTGGATATGATTTACTAACATCCACTCTCTTGATTACTTCAAAATTTCCTTTATTACACACTCCATCGATGTTAACATTCACCCTTGTCAGTCTTCCAATCAGAACAATCTTATGTTGATTTTCTAGCTTCAACTGAATAGGTGACCAGATCAAATTTGGCTTTCCCATCATTTACCATGTCTTATTTAGAATGAAATTCACATCAGATCCCATATCCAAGATGATATTGTCCATATTGTAGTCTCCTACCTGTACATTAAATGAAAATTCTCTATTCATCCTTTTCTTGTGTTGTGCCTGATTAATTGTTTATTGTGCACTAGGTACTTCTTTATCTTGCGTGCACTGGTCAATCATCCTGTGTAGTGGGTTCAATGTAGTTCCATCCTTCATTAGTTATAAACAACTCTTTAAGAAACTTTTCAGAGTACTTACCTTCTCAATTGTCCTTTATGTCATTGAGTGATCGTAGGATGGAGGGATGTAAAACACAGGTGGCCTGTCATACACAGGTTACAATGTCGATGATACCCATTTTGTTTCTAACAAATCCTTGCTTTCTTGCTTGTGTGTGTCTCTCTCTTTCCTAGGATCAAATTTCATAGGAGGTTCTATTGCTTTCCCGACCCACTAGTCAGTTCGAATTCCTTGTTCCATCGCATTAGCTCATGTTCTTTCTCCCCCGCGTGTAACTAATGCTACCCTTCATCGATCTTCGCGCTCTTCTGCTGATATCATATGAAAATTCTAGTTCCTCCTTTCCTACCATTTAACAATCAACTATGAAAAGTATTCTATCACATGATCTAGTTGTCTACAATATGTGCACGTTGTACAAGGATTCTGAAAATCTTGCGCCGAATGCCTAGGCTAGTTTCAGTTATAAAAAATAATTGGTCCTCTTCCTCTATCGAATCCTCCTCTTCCTCGACCTTTGAATCCTCCTATTCCTCCTTGATTGTAGCCTCTCGGAGTATTATATTGTGGTAATCCTCCTTCCATTCCTTCCTCCCCTTGAACTTGGTATGTGTCTGCGGTGCGTTCTCTCATGAGATCAGGTGTGCAACATTATTTTTCATCGTGTCCCACAGACTTACATAAATTACAAAATATGTTCTTGGTAGTCCTTTGATACTTATGCATCAAAGGACAGGTAGTTGGTTGATGACCCATTTTTCTGTATATTTCACAATAGAATCCTCCTCCTGGTGCCAAGGGATTCAGGGCTCCTATAGCCAAATAATTTTTAAAGGTTGGACAATAGTTCCTATGATGACCTTCCTTTTTGCATGTGGTACACCAGACTTCTTTGCACTTTTATTCCCCTTTAGAAAGTTCCTACAACTGAATTGTCAATGTTTCTAACTACGACTGAACCTGAGCCATCCCCATGCCATTTTCTCCTACAGGGGATGTTTCCAGTTTCATGGCAATATCTAGCACTTCTGACTGTAGCGTAATATTTTGCTGCATCAATGGGAATCATGTATGTGGCAACAATCTTCCAATGAACCATTACCTATGTTTCTCATCTAGAATCTGGAAGGTATATTGATCCATCAGTATCTTGAATCTATGATCAAAATCCCACATTGATTCATTCTGCAACTTCTTGATCTCTTTTAGTTCTGTAATGCAATGGGACTCAAACTTCAATTTCTGGAATTATTTTAACAAGGATTTCCTGTTGTTTTCCAACATTATAGCTTGTCCCATAGGCGGAGTGGACTGATACTTCATATACAAAAGTAACACACTATCTTTGAATGTTGTCACTAACTACGAGATTTGCACATCATCATCCTGGATGTTCTTCATGGTCCATATTTATTCACAGACAAATAAGTGTTGTTCTAGATATTTTTTCCTTGCTCCATGGAAGACAATCATTCTCAAGGTGGGATCTACCCCCGCCATTGTATATTGTTTAGTATTATTCGACGGTGTCACCAACTGATTCTGGGTTGTCACACTACTTCCACTACTATGACTACCTTTACTTCTATCCTTACTTCCTTCACTAACTACAAGTGTTCATGACAAAGTTTTAAATATTGAACGCGCACACAGAGTCTTGGGTTTGACATAGAGTCTCCCCTAAGTGGCGATAATGGGATGTAATATGACGCAGCCGCACTCCTCGGAGCATGCCCGCTCCCACAAGATCTTCTTTTCCTCTTGGCCCGAAGAACACAACGGTTCTTCTATCTCCCTATTGGGAAATCTACACCCACAGATATCTCCACGCGACTTCCCTTTGTCTACTTATCGGGAAATTAGAACTTGCGTCTTCGCAAGTTCGTTGTCTATCTCCAGGCTCTCAAATCCCCGAGACCCGATGGCCAGTCAACGCTGATTTTCTCTCACCTTGTCGGGACTTTTACTCTATCGCGATTTCGCCACTCGCGATGTCAAACCATCACTTTTATGACTCTCGACTCGCGATATGCCGACACTCTGACACACGCGTGAGCTATCACTTCAATTCCCCGCCACTTCTATCAGGATATCGGACTTCGCGGGATCGTGAATCCTGATATCAAAGGATTCGGGACTCACCCTTTTCCCGATCCTCGATACTATGCCCCCTGTACTCCACTAGCTCCTGGTATGGCCCACATGACCTTCCGTCAGGATATCGCGGATCGCAACTCCAAATTGCACGAGTTCTCTGCCTTTGAAAACTTCGATACTCCGATCCCCGATTCTCCGGGATCTCCTGACACGCGTCCTCGACAATGAAATGTTCTGCTTCTATCGGGATATCTCTACTCGTGATATCGCGATCTTTGTTGCAACCTCTGGGAACTTCAACTCGCGATTACCCGATATGCGACGTCACGTGCAGATCCAATGGTGGCTTCTGCCCCGAATCGACGAATCTGCTCCCTCCTGAGTTTCAAACCCTCAGACGCTCTTGCCGTAACCCCTTGCCCCTCCGCGAGATCCTACGACCCTTGGGACTTCGCGAAATCTTCTCAAAGGGTTTGGACCGTCTATCCTTCCTTGGATGATTTCTGCACAATGAATCAAGTGCTTCTTTCACAAAGACTTGGCTCCTGCTTGCCAACCTACAATGCTTCCTTCAGACTTCCAATAGAAGATTCCCTGCACTTATCCTTCGATGAATTCGAAGGTCTATCCCTCCTGAATAGATTCTCGACTTCTCAATTCCTTCTGAGAACTTCTTGCGCGAACTCCTTGCGGAAAATCTTCAACAACATCTAGGTGTTGAAGGCACTCGACCCTGTGCACTCCTGCAGCAGAAATATTTTAGAACTTTGCTCAGGTTCGCAACCCTGAGGCTTTTCCTTGGCCTGTGCACTCCTTGCATGACACTATGCCTAACTGCACTTCTGGGATGAATGAGAACACAACGTTAACCCCAAGTGAACCTTCTGTCAACGCACTCCTTGCGGACTATTCGACTGCACTCCTTGCAGGAATCTCTAGCTCACTTAGAGAAACAATTGAAACTCATTCACTTTTCCCTTCTAGACTTCAATTCAACCATGAGATCACATACACAGCATATAAAATCAATGCAGGAAAGGAAGCAAAACATCCATGAGCATAATATCAATATACAGAGAAACAACACAAACCATGGATTTGAATCAGAGCTTTCTTTTATTAATTCAAATGTCTGTACATGGGTGTTCTTCATACAATTCCCTGTATGCTCTCCTGCTTCTCCATTATGTTACAATGATACAATGAGGGTGTCTATATCCGTTTTCCCTCTTGGACTTCTAAACTATCAAATCTAGGCTTAAATTCCTATCTACCAACATTAAATCTATTAAATGTCGTCTATCTACCTAAGGAAGAGAGCTATCTGCTCAAGGTCCATTACAATATACAAATGCACCTTCATAAATGGATTCATTAAAGACTTGCGCAACAATTCCCAAAGTGTTTTCAAAATTTCGTGTTGGCTTATCCAGCTGTCTTCCGCTCCACGCTGGCTCGCTTGATGGTTTCGGTGATGCTCCTGCATCATACTCCCTGGCTTGAAAATTTTCATGGGCTCCTTTCCATGAGCTTCTTCACAGTCTGTCCATGCTTTTGAATCACTGCTTCATTTTCCCAGCTGGCATCTTCCACTAGGTGGTTCTTCCATTTGACCAGATACTCGAAGTATTTCTTCCGCCTGGTCTTTTTGCTCACTCGCTTGTCGAGTATACGCTCCATCTGCGGCTTCTCTGCAATCGGCATCTGCTTCTGCCACTGGACTTCTGGTTGTTCATCAGTTCCATCTCCTTCTTCCTCAGCCTTATATGGATATAAGTATGAGACATTGAATGTCAGAGATATCCCGATGCCATCCGACAATTCAATTTCATATGCATTCTCCCCGAATTTCTTCAGGACCTTGTAGGGTCCGATTTTCTTCATCTTTATCTTGTTCTATGTTCCCCTTGGGAACCTTTCTTTCCTCAAGTGTGCCAGAACTAGATCACCAACTTCAAACTGAAGTTGTCTCTGATGTTGATCTTCTCTGCACTTATATTCCTGATTTGATTTCAGCAATCGCTCATTCACCCTGCTGTGAAGTTCCTTCATCGCCTCAGCGAATTCCTCTGCGCTAGCACTGCTAGTCGCAGTCTGTTTTGAATCTTGCAATTCAGAAACTCCTCTTGGTTGCCTGTCGTATACAATCTCAAATGGACTTTTGCTTGTACTCCTGTTCACTGAGTCGTTGTATGCAAACTTT
>SNQJ01S0104739.1:30301-55638 GCA_010110895.2 Picea sitchensis
TGTAATATTGGTATCTTGATTACTTTGAGCCTCTTTAACCAATGTAGTGACCCCTTCCCATGATAACCTACCATAACATTGTATACATCGTTCTATCCATACATTCATCCAATCAAGATTGTTTGCAATGTATAAATGTAGTGCATCCCACTCTTGACCATCTATACGAAAAAATACCAATTCATCAATAATTAGGTACTATGGGAAAGATTAATAATTGATGGAAGAATAAAATTAAATAGCTATGATATAGATAAAAGTGAATAAACAAAAGTATTGTAGATATCTACGATCTAATAGCCTTTCACTTTCCTCATTCTACCTTTCCTCAACAGGACCTCCCCTTCAAATTTGTTGATGGAGTTGACATCCAAAACGAAAGGCACATTCATATTTACTACTATTTTAGGAAGATATTGACTAATATACACTGAGGATTGATATACCATATAGCCGTCCACCATAGAACCTTTAGGGCATGCTCTTTGTCTAGAAAAGGCTTTCAATTATTTCAAATTCCTTTTCACCATCCACATTGACCTTGTGTGTACAGGTCCACAAATTTCAACCACCTCCACTTGGTGTATGAGGTAGTGTTATTGTGCATTTCATACATTAGGCGAGGAAGTTCTCTCCTCCAATACCTTATATCTTTTGCATGGACTTATTTAGATGACAACCACCTACACATGATGCAAGTAAATCACAAGTTTAAGTATATACATTGCAAGTAAAACACATGTGAACAAGTTCTGCAACGAATATTTTTCATAGAAATCGTTACTTACCTCATGTATTTGCCAAGATAATATATGACTTGTTTTATGTTGTTGTCAAAGTTGTCTGGAAGAGATAGAGGTAGAACATATTGTAACAAAAAATGAATCCTTATAAACATTAGAGGTAGAACATATTGTAACTAAAAAGTAAACAAAAAAATTACCAAAAATATGTATACTAATACATAAATATAAAAAAATAATTACCTTAATGAAGGTATGACAGTCATGAGTTTTTACCCCACCAAATTCACATTTATTCATTAAGATATTATTTATGTTTGAAGCAAATCCTGGGGGAAATTTAATTTTCCTAACGATGTCTTTTACAAAATTTATTTGTTTCTCTATAAATAACCATGGAATACTATCTCGATGTCCATCTCTATTTGAATTAATCACATTTTTCATTACATGATTGGATTCCTGAATGTTATTACAATTTTTGCCATTTTTTTCTTTGTCACTCCTTTCATCTAAGATTCTCCATAATGTTTATGTTACATTCTTCTTGATATACATTGTATCAAACAAATGAGCTATTTGTAGGTGCTCATAGTAGGGAAGCCTGTTGAATTGTATATAGGGTATGTTTTCATTCCTCTTGGAAGCCCATTAATGCCTTGAAAACATTTATGAAAAATAAATGGGATTACAACAATAATTGTTAGATACAACATAATAAACTTCCATATGATAAATAAAATAATTTTTTACCTTGACGATTTCTATTATATTCCAACTTCCATACGTGAGGTGTCATTCTTCATGGTTTTGTTCTAGTCTCTTCTTTCAAATTGAAAATATATTTTTTTGTAGTTTGATACCTATGGTTCTTAAGGAGGAAGTGCTTATACTCATCAAACACCTCATTTCCTAAACTTCTTGAATGACAAGATTTCATCCTAGGACCACATACTGGACATGCAAATTTACCCTTCGTTTATAGGCCTACAACATATGGATTAATGCCAATATCAATTATATACCAAGGAATTATTTAAAACACATACATGATATTTTAAAAAATATGTATACTGTTAAAGTGAATTAGTACATTAAATACTACAAAAATGTGTTAGCCCTGGCGCATCATGAAGTGTCCATGTAAGTATTCCATGGAATTTAAATTGTTTTTTCCTTATTGGTCTAGAGATGTCGTACATAGTGATGCCAACCCATAACTTTAGTACCTTGTCGATAAGAGGCTCAATATATACATTCATATATTTAACTTGATACTTACCTAATTGATTGAAAATACACATCATTACTACTTTGTATATATAAGAAATTATGCAACGAACAAGACAAATGAATGTTGCGTTCAAAAAATTATGGTAAACAAATAATTGGAACAATCATTGCCAACATTGTGTGCTCCCTCTTTATTGACATCCAAGGATGAAATTTATTGTTTATAAAAAGAATAGGCCACACTGAGTAAATAGACATGATCTCTCCAAATGGATTGACACCATCAACCACCAATGAAATCCTAATATTGTGAGGTTCTTCTTTAAAAATTGCCCATATTTCTTCAATGTTCCTAAATGAAAGACCATCTATAGGAATTTGAAGAAAACCATATTCACTTATGTTTCGTGCATGGTAATCCATAAATTGTGTTATGCTTTAGCACTTGAATAGTCGCTGCAAATGTGGAATTGTGGGAATATGACGAAGAACCTTGCGAGTCACATGTTGTGTTACTTGATCGGTTCAATATCCACTGAGTTGACACTATGGGAATTTCATTTCTGATGCATATTGTCCATAATATATATTATGATCATTATGACATGCATCAATAGTTTGGTACTCCATTCCAATATCCTTCATAATGACAGATAACTCTTGGTGTGTGTGAGGTAAAGTATTTGATGATGGTAAGAGAAATTAACCTAAGAATCCACAATGCAAAATATAACTAGTTAATATAAATAATATTAATATTAAATATTACATCCTTAATTTACTCATTAATTAATAACACTAAGAACAGAGAAACACAATAAAACTAGACCTTTTATGTATATGTGATGAATTATATTACATACCTTAGGATGTTGGTGAGACAAGTGTTTGGAAAATCATTTAATACCTTCAAGTTCACCAATAACAATATAGCAGAGAAAAGATTTGTCCTCGAGCCTTCATAAAGGGGTTGTTGTAATTTTTCAATCAGTGGTAGATCGTGAATAACATCATAATTTTCATCCATTGGAGAAAAGGTGTCCTGGACCAATCTATTTATACTATCATTCTCAACTGTACCATTATTAGTGGCATGTTCTTCCATGGGATTAACTTGATATCCAATACTCGCTCCATCTTCCTCAGTGTTTACAACATGATTTCTACTACTACTTGGCACATTCCCAAGATCACACTTAGGACGCCCTTTCTTTATAATTACAATCAATCAAATGATATTAATGTATGTAACAAATAATTAAAGAATATAAAGTTCTATGAATACAATCAATATAAAAACATATAATGAGTACTAAGTTACCAATGGGCGATATTCATACCCCCTTCAATATGTCCAAAGTGTCTACAATGCCTTTCATTTGTTGTTATTAAAATTCTTCCTATATTGAATCCCCTGCATTGATTGCAAGGGAAACAACATTTCTTATCACCCTTTGCCTCCAATGCCACAAATAACCTTTGAAGCATCCTATCATTTTCCTTTGGAGTAATGTTATATGGAATTGTAATTAAATTTTACAAGAAAATCCAATGAAGCAATATAAGTACAATATACAAATATATTCTACCGATTTCACACATGTAAATGAATTTCTATAGGCCAAAAAACAAATTGCACATAATAGAGAGGAAGAGGAGATATGACCCCATGCGAAAGGAATTAAAGGAAAGGGAAACACTTTTATGGTTTCCATTTTGTCAAAAGGTTGGGAAACATCCTTCCAACAATTGTAAACATTTTTGTTAAATGGTTGGCATGCATCCTCCAACCTTTCACAGTGGGTGAAAATCCAATATTGTTGAAATTAGGGAAAGGGGAAAAACTTGAGATATCACCCTAGTATACAGGTTTTAAGGATTACAACATATCCATAGTCCTGTAACGTGTAACATGTAAATTACCAATTGCATGAATGGATTTTTCGTGGCAACGTGTGCATTTTTCATCATGCCCTGTTTTCATGATTTGTTATGCATTTTTCCCTTTATGCATTCTTTTTCATTTATAAGGCAGGTTTTAGCCTCTATGCAAATAATATGGTTTTGAATAAAATACAAACTCCACAATTTGAATCATTCAATTTGGAGGTCATATGAGTCTTGGGCATGCATTTTACAGAAAGACAATTTTACCTGCATTTTATAAAAACTCTTCAACATTGGTTCAAGGTAGAAGTCCTATTTCATTTGAAACTGCACTTAGGGTAATATAGGTAGATTTAAAATAGCATTATATTCACCCAAAATATATTATAACTAAATTTTGATCTATATAGAAACATGGGAGTGAATTTCCATTAGGTCACCTTCTATTGTTTTGGTCTTTCAATTTACAAGGAAAAAATTGCCTCTTTTATAGAGAAACCACATTTGTGTTTGAAAATGAAAATAAAAATATGTAAATGGGTGTAAATTATCTAATACACCCTCAACAACTTGAATCACTCAAATTGGAGGTTTTTTAAGACCTAGGTGTGCATTTTTGTGAAGCTTGGTCTGCATTTTACACAAGGGGGAAAAATAGAGTTTAAAAGAAAAACATGTAATTCTTACGAGTGAGTGTGCATTTTTATATGTGGAGACTATAACAAGCTTTAATTAGGGTTTTATGAAACAACAAAAACCCAATTAATCCTTCCATTATTTTCCAAATGATTGGCATGAAAAATTAGTAATGGAAACAATGTCGATTGGATGGGTGGGAAATTGTAACATACCCATCCCACAATAAGACATAAAATATTTTATGCCTTAGGCTTGCATTTTAGAGGACACACTGGGAATTTTGAGACAAAAATCCTTTTGTTGTGTGTAAAGGGTAAGAACTTCCTTGTAAAACAAAGAGGTCAAATTGTTAAAAATGGCCTTGTTGAAACTCACAAAAGACAGAGGGAATGCACACCCAATGGTGAAAATGATATGATTATATTAGGGATAAATATGCTTATGAAAAATCCATTCCTTCAAATAAATTATACACACCCCATGGTGAAAATTGCATGGCCTCAAAAGGAAAAATGCATAAAATACATGAAAATATGGAAGATGACAAATGCACACCCTAGAAAGAAAAATACATGCCTTGTGTTGGTAATTGTATGTTGACCTTATGAAATTACATGAAAATAGAGTATTGAGGAAAATGCATGCCCTGTAAGGGAAAAATACACGTCTCAAGTTGAAATTGCATGTTGAGGGAATGAGATTGCATGTTTACATAGTAAGGAGGAATATGCACACATTGTTAATGACAAATGCACACTTACACTATACAAATGCACGCCCTTGACATGTTATGCAACCCTATGTTGGCATTAACCATAAATGGTTCTTCCTTATCCCATTTGAATGGTTTGCATAGGAAGATGAATGAAAATGGATGTTTATCCGTTGTGTATGATTGTTGATACTATGGAATATCTTATAACAAACCCAAACCCATGTTTGATAAGTTGTTTGGAAACACATATATGCAGTTAACCTTGTATGTTGAGTTGTTTCCCGAGTCCCAAAATCTTAGAAACTTAGAGTACTTGTAAGTATCCCACACCTATGATTGATTTCAAATGCATGAAAGATATATTGCTTACCCTTTAATATGAGATTGAGTGTTTGTTTTTGCATTATAGTCGACAACATTTGTAATTTTTCCTTTAAAATTACCCTGACACATTCTGAAGATTTTTTTTTAGTTTCCAAGATACAACGCCCAGCCAGAAAAACCTTGAGTACTTCCCCTCATTTAGAGGATGGAAATTTTTCATTAATTCTCAAAAATCCCAAGTCCATTGTTAAAAAATGATACAAATATAATTGATTGTGCTTATAAAAATGTAGGTCAAGTTTTGTAAAAGTGTTATTTGTAATAAATTATATCTTATCTATAAATATTAATTTATTTTTCTTATCAAAAGTACTTTACAAAAAAAATACCAATATAGCCCTAAATCATTTAAAAAATTCAATTATCTGCCAAGGGTTTCCTCAATGTGAGTGTGCATTCCACGAATTCCATTCCTCAACATCCATTCATGTTAGTGTGCATTCCTCAAAAAACCATTACAACCTTGAACCCATAAAACCATGTCCGCAATTGAAACAAGGGCGCCCTCTACCATGGGTGCAAAAATTGAAACATGTAGTTCAACAAATTTCAGAAGTGTGTTGAAGCATGGAGAGACACAATGAATGGTCCAATAGGTATTCTAAATATCTTGAGAAGAGAAGACGTTGAATTTATGTTTGAACCCTTCCATTTTGAAAATGATGAGATAGATATGGTTGTAGCTAATTATGATGACATAGATATGGAATTGAAACTGTTTGGCAAGAGAATTTACCTAGATGTTGATTTTCTTGCAAGAGACACACAAATTCCATGCAGAGGGGGAGAAACATTTAACTCAAAAACAAACCCCAAGGTAGAAAATATGAAGATGGATAGTGAAATATGTGTTAAAAAATTATCTATTCCAATGAATAGTTTAAGAATTCTAGATGTTCCCCAAGGACTATACAAGTATTTTATTCAAATTGTCCTCAGGAAAATTATGAATAATCATAAGACTGATATTTTCGGTGACTGCATGAGGCTAGTCATTTATTGGGTTGAAGACAGTGTCATAGATGTCCCTCATTTATTGGCTAAAAAATTGCATCATTCCCTCGAAGAAAGTAAAAAAAATAAGATTGGGTTCAATTTCCTAGGCACATTGTAGAAAAGTATTGATTTATATCAACCCGATGACCAAACAAGCCCTCTTAAAATCTACACTAGGAGATCAAAAACAAAGAAACCCATTGAGGAAGTACTTGAACATACTAAATTTGATGGTGTGGAAATCATTTTTGATACAATTTCCCAACATGAAGTTAATGATGTTAGAACTTTAAGAGAACTACATGAATCTATGAATGAATTCGAGGAGCATGGATGTATGGACCATTATATGGAAACATGCAATGCTAATTTTTGTGTTACTTTAGAAACTACAATTCATAGAACTCCTCCTAAAATGGCATTACTTGAGTATAATGTCCCTATTATGGTTGTTGATTCTACTTCTCCAAGTTCAAGTGTGAACATTCCAACATACATTGTTTATAACAGATTTCTTTTCTAGGAATTGGATAGAATGATGCATTATAGACTTGTTGCAATGGAGGATTCTTCCTCTATATACAACTCAAAGTAAAAGTGTGAACTACAACACATCAATAATATGGAATGCTCGAAGAAAATTGGAAATATGGAAAATGCAATTGCAAGGAAAATAAAAGAATCAAGCGGCAAAATACAGGGAAAATATCATGTTATCCCTGGATTAAAAAGTGAGGTATCCGTCATTATAGAGGAATTTAAAAGGGATATTGATGATTCTAGGGAAACGTTCAAAATTTCATTGGATACATATCTAAGAATTGTTTCCAATCTTCAAGAAGATTGAAAAGAAGACCACAAGTTTTGAAAATACCTCCATTGAACACTGCAAGTAATCTGGAGGTGGATGCCTTTAAAAAGAGTGTGAAGGAGAAAGAAGAACTTATTGAATTTTTTAAGACTGAATTTGAAAATAAATTGATAGTGCTATGTCAGAAGCATAATTCAAAGATTGAAAAATATAAGAACAAAGTGATCAATTTGAAGAATGAAAATTGTAACCAAGGTAATAAGTTGAATAAAAAATATATGGAAATTGTCAACGCAAATGGGAAGATTAGAGACCTTAAAAAGGAAATAAAAATACTTACTAAAGAAGGTGGAAACAATAAGGATGCAGGTAAAAATAAGGGCATGGATAAGGGAAAAGGTAAAAATAAGGGCAGTGCAACAAAAGAGAAGAGTACAAAACTTGAAAATGAAATAGAAAGTTAGAGTAAAGGTGGAAAAGATCAAGATAAAGGTAAAATTCAAGGTATGGGTAAGGGTAGAGATATAAGCCATGGCAATCCAACAAAACAAACTCTTTCAAATGACTTGGAAAATTCCATAGAAAGAAAAGAGAAGATGTATCAAGAAGATAAGAATTAAGTAGTGTTCTAACTGATCTTTGTGCCCCATCATCAATGACAGGATCATTGAAGATGACGATAGATGAGAAAGATGAAAATATTAAAGAGATCAATAATGAACTCTTTCATAAATGAAAGGCATAGCATTTGGGATGTGACACGGAGATGCAAAGGTTGAAATCCAAAATTGTTTATGACAGAGTACAACAATAATTGATGTGGTGTCAATTTGTTTTGTTCGAAGAAACAATATTTGAGGGAACAAGAGCTTGAGAATGAAGTACAAAAACTCAGGGGTCAATTGGTTGACGTTTGATCCAAACTGAAAATAGAAAAGGTACAAATTGAAAACAATCAAAATGTCAATGACAAGAAGTATAAGAAGAATGCAAATTTGTTGAAAAAGAAAGTAGAATAAAAAACAAGATTGCAAGAGAAATTACAAAATTATGAAAAGAAATTAAAGATCTAGAGAAACAATTACAACATGTGCCTAGCACAACTACAAAACAATTAGAAGCCTCTGCAACAACAAAGAGAGGCTCTGTACATTTTTCTTCATCTCAAGAGTAGGGCTTGCAAAAACCTCTCAAGCAGCCTAGGGTAGATACAAAATAACATTGGTTTATATACCATGTACTCCATGTAATTACATTTAAATATGTAATATATATCATTATTTTGACAGTTTATTAACAATCCATGTACTCCATGCACTGTTACTTCAACATGTACATATATCAATATTTCTGATGCCTTTCATTAATGTACCTGTTTTATGTAGTTAATGACATGTATAAGTGTGTATAGTTATTGACATGCGTGAGTGTGTATAGTTACATATCAAAACCTATAATACTTTAAAATTTACTTGAAGTTGAATTATACACATAAACACCACCATTATCATCTTGTTTACAAGATGTTTGAGTAAAACATAAGTATTTTCATGTACTTGACATTTTGATATAACAATGGTAATTGCTTAGATTTATATTTGTTGTAATGAATATGAAACATATATGTATCAAGTATGAATATGGCTTGTAAAACAATAATTGTGCATGCAAATTACAATACATACACAAGCTACAAATGCAACATTTTTTCAATTTCCTCCACAGTGGTAATTTTCATACCATTACCACTCATAATCCAATATATGGATAGAATATAACCCCAAACAAAAATGTATATTTCACCCTACACCAAATTATGGGGACACAACAACATATATACAACCTGCATTTTTCAATAACAGGGCATGCATTTTCCTCAATACCCTTTTTTCATGAAATTCCATAAGAGCAGTGTGCATAATGTTCATAATTCATGTAAAGATATTATTTTTCCCTAACATTGTGATTTAAGGAAGAAACAATGCAAATCATAACACAAGGATTGTAGTATTCACTCCAGGGCATGTTCAAACTTCATATACAACAACAATCCACAACAATAATATTTCACTTGTGTAATCATTAAACTATCATCTATCACTATAAATAATTTTAGAGTTGCATATGTAAAAATACATATTATTTCATGCATGTAACCCCAAACCAAAATATATATTTCACCTTGCACCAAATTCTTGAGACACAACAACATATGTACAACCTACCTTTTTCCCTAACATGGCATGCATTTTCGTCAATGCCCCATTTTCATGAAATTTCATAAGGACAGTGTGCATAATGTGCATAATTCATCTAACAATATGAATTTTCCCTAAAATTATTCTTTCAAGAAGTTATCGTGCAAATCCTAACAAAAGGCTTGCATTTTTTACTCAAGGGCATGCATTTTACAACATGTCTTGTTTTCAAGTAGAAAACACATAATTTCCATTTTTGAGTGTGGCTTCTCTTCTTAAGAAATGCATATCTCATATTAAGGAATGAATTACTCACTTTCCTATATATGCATCATCTCATCTTTCAAAATTCACCACTGTAGCTTTTCTACAACTTTTCTACAACCCTATAGCTTGTAATATTTCATATAATATTGACATATTCCTTCTATATTTCATCAAAAGGTCATGAATCTTTGTGCATGGAAATCATCCTTTTTGGAGTGTAAATGAACTCCTAATTGTACAAACATGTTAACACTATGGTAATCATCAAGTTACAACTTAAAAATTAAATTATGGAGGCTTATCCAACTTTGGGCATGCACCTTCCTATTATAACCAACTTTAACAAATTTGTCTTTCAGTTTTACAAGGCAATTGTTAGCCTTTATGCACATCAGGTAGGTGTTTGTATAAAAATTCCACTATAAGGCTATATGCAGGTGTATAATGACAAATTACACCTTATTCAAGTTGAACCACTCAATTTGGGTCAACATTGAGACTAGGGCATGCATTTTACTATAATGTCATTTTGACTTCAAATTTACATGTAATCCTGAATCTAGGTGCATGAAAGAAACCTATCATATTCTTAAATTGCACTTTAGATGACATGGGTAAATTTTCCATATATGGAATTCCATATTAAAACTTATAAAACAATTTTTGGAGCTAAAGAGAAGCTTGGGTGTGTTTTTTAATTTAGTCTTTAGTACGGTTGTGACCTTCCAAATTACACAACAAACTTTGCCTCTTTTGCACAAAAACCCCTTTTAAACTTTCAACTGAAAAATTAACAACATGAATAGTTATAATATGATAAACCACAACCCCAAAAACTTTCACAACTCAAATATAAGGTATAATAAAACCTTCTCTTATGTTTTACAAACAAGTTGGGCATTTTTAGGGTTTTACTAGGCATCTCTTGACTATTATTGCACAATATATTCTTTTATGACTAAAAATGAAAAAATAAGTATATAGGTTTATGCAAAATGACTTAACAAATCATTTACAATTTGAACCACTCAAATTGAATGATATTTAAGACATAGGCGTGCATTTTAGTGTATCCTGGCATGCATTTTGCACCAAGGCAACATTTTCCCTCTTTGTCCTAGAATACAATTTTTGGTATTTTTGCAGGGAAAAGGGTTTTAAGTTTCAAATTTAACAAAAAAAGGTATAGAAAGATGTATAATTTTCTACAACCTTGTAACTTGTAATATTTCCTATAATATTGACCTCTTAATTCTATTACAGAAATTAGAGTTAAGATTTATTCTATTTTTTATGTATAATTGGTTGCTTAGAAGTCATTGACCTTGATTTCTCTCATAAGCCACCATGCTTTGATTCATCAAAAGGTCATGCATCTTTGTGAATATAAATCATTATTATTGGAGTGAAAATGCACTCCAAATTGTACAAACATGTTAAAAATATTGTAATAATCAATTTACAACTTAAATATTAAATTATGGAGGATTATCGAACTTTGGGCATGCACTTTCCTATAGCCAAATTTAACAAATTGGCCCTTCGGTTTTACAAGGGAATGTTTAGCCTTTATGCATATCAGGTAGTTTTTTTTTGAAACTGGAAATATATGGATATGTAAATATGTAAATTCAAAAATTACAACTTCTTCAAGTTGAACCACTCAATTTAGGTCAAAATTAAGACAAGGGCGTGCATTTTACTCTAAGGTAGTTTTGACTTCATATTTACTTGAAATCCGAAATCTAGGTGCTTGAAATCAACCTCTTATGTTCTAAAATTTCACTTTAGATGACATGGGTAAATATAAAATATAGATATATCCATCGTACAACTTATAAAACAATTTTAGGTTACTACAAGGAATCTTGGGCGTGCATTTTAATTTCATCACTTGGTACAGTTTTGACCTTCCATTTTGCAAGGAAAACTTTAACTCTTTTGCACATCAACCATTTTTAAAATTGCAATTGCAAAATTAACAACATGATCAGGTATAATATGATAAAACACACCCCCAACAACTTGCACAACTCACATCTACAATATAATAAAACCTTGACTTACTTTTTACAAACAAGTTGTGGATTTCTAGGGTTTTACTAGGCATTTGTTACCTATTTTTGCACAATAGTCTTTTATGACCACAAAAGAAAAACTAAGTATATAGGATTATGTAAAATGACTTACACATTTGTTTACAATTTGAACCACTCAAATTGAATGAGTTTCCAGACCCGAGGATGCATTTTAGTGTAGTGTAGCATGTAATTTGCACCAAGGCAAAAAATTCCCTCTTTGGCCTACATAACAAATTTTGGTATTTTTCCACAACAAAGGGTTTTAAGTTTCCAATTGCACAAACAAAGGTATAGACAATTGTATAACTTTTCTAATGATAAACACATACCTTCTTCTATCATCAATGCATTTAAACTTCCAACCCCCAAGCAATCTGCTTAGATAACTAACTATTTTATCCACATTTGACATTGTCTGTTATAGAAGGAGGATTTCAGGTTTATTCACATCAATAACCCTTTTCAAGGCTCATTTTTTGAAGGGGATGATTGATCCCTGATAATTAAAGGTTAGATAGATCTGAAGGAACCCTTAATAGCGACATTGTCCACTCTAAAAAACCCTACCATTGTCAACTATTTACCAAACATAACCGCATTCATAAATCTGTTTTTGAGCTAAATAAATGGACTTATTGCCTCTTCTTGGCACCCTAGTTCCCCTTCCATAGTTTAGAACTAACCCCCCTTAAATTCCCACCTCTTAACCATACCTTCCAATTTTCCAGTAGGTAGATTCATACATTATTATAAAGATGCATTAAATATCTCTTAAAGATTGTAGAAAAACATTAAAGATCACAAAAAGCATCACATTTAAGAAAATTATGAGTCAAAACAGTATTGATCTTCAATCAAATTGTCATAATAGCAGGATATTTACATGATAGACATCATACAATTACAGTCTTCCTTAAAAAACTGGTCGACAAAGTGAAATACAAATCCCACACCTTTGTTCTCTCTGAAGATTCCTCCTATTGTCTCTAATATGACAAACCTCTTCTTTCCTATCACTCTACTTACAACCTTTATATCACTGGATTCCAACAAAATATTCAAAAAAGTAGAACGTTTTGAGAATGCATATATATTTATATGATCCCCGTGGGGACAACCTCGATCGATACGATGGTTACATAATTTGATCATAATTATCTTTACATGTATCTATAGGTCCTTGAGTGAGTTGGTATAGCTCATGGTTTTAGAAACATGCCTATATGATCTACGTTTGATGATGGGGTACCACGTGGCCCTTACGGTAACCATCGAATATGAGTCAGAATATCGACGATGATTGGACTCTGTCGAAAGGTTGACGAACATTGGGGCACTCAGAAAAAATAACAAAATTTTGATAGTTACTTAGTAATGCCTGATGGTATGATTGATTTTATATGTACTGTCAAAACTCCCCATCATACTTCAACACCATATGTAGTAGTGTTTAAACACATTTAACAAAATTAATAGGGGAAACCATTTGCAATATAAATAAAAAGACGACAAGGGAAATCCTCCGCGAGACTATATTCCTTCTAATCCCCTTGTTTTGTTATTGTAGGGGAAATCATTTGTAGTCTCTAGCAAAAGACATATGTAGTCTCTAGCAAAAAAAAATAAGGAAAAGCCTTTGCAATTTAGAGAAAAAGACAGTATGGGGGTATGCATGTTTACCATTATCAAAAGTGCATGTATAGATGTAGTGGTCTTATGGTGAAGTCATGATAGTTGAATGATGTTGTGAATTCATAGGAAATGTTGAAAGATATTTTATATACATGTATAAAGAGCTTTGGGAAATAATAATAAATATAGATTTTTTTATTTATTATTTTGAAATTAAAAAAAAAATGAATTCTTTTGTTTGTCATTTTAAGATTTTTAATGAATTTCTTTCTTTGTTCTTCATTTTTTTTCACAATCACATATATGATAGTAAGTTTGTTTGTCTTTCTTTTACATAGGTAAAAAGGTGTCTCACACCTTGTGAATAAGATTAATCCTTTTCAATCTTATTGGGAACGACGAAGTGGTGGGATCACTATCTTTGTTGTATCATGACATAGAATTCAAGGGTCTCAATAATATTTTTCCAATGAATAAACATAAGGGTACCCCCTATGTAGCTTGATATTGCAACTTACCAAAGATGTAGTGCTAGAGGATATTGGTAAAACTGTGATACCAATGTATATCTATATCAATAAAATGATACCTATTAATGCATTTTTCAATTTCTTTTATGAACAAAGAAATATCAAAACATACCACCTATGATTCCATAGTTAACCATTATGTAAAAAAAAAACAAATCTTTGGTTAACCCCAATAACATAAGTATCCTGATATATTGGAGGTTATATGGAAACCATGTAAAGGAGTGCCTTTGAGTAATACTATTTAATGGGTAAGTAATAAAACATGTAAAGGGGTACTATGTATTACCACCATTTAAATATTTTTATGATATTTTTTTGTTGTACAAAGGAGGACATTGAAATTTTGAGAAAGTAAACATATTCATGTGTAACTAATAAGCCATTATGTAGGAGACACCACTCCCATATGGATACCCCCAATAGAAAGATGATATTTTTCTCTACATAGAAAGATGATCTTTTTCGCTGCATAAGCGACTCTCTTGGTGTGCCAATGGAGCTCCAACAATTTTTGAAACTTGGTATCCCTATTCTAAGTGCAACCTGGATCAAAAATGATATCACCAACCTACTTTTCCACCTCTTCATCCTCCTAATAAGCCCGAATAAGTTGAACATCACCTTCCATTAGTTTCATGACCTCTTTCACTTCAGGAGGGAGTAAGCTTTGGAAATGTTGTGCAACATCCTCAACAGTGAGGGTAACTCATGTTTCATGAATAAGGGTCCTCCTAGTGCGGGCGACACAAGGGGCCATTGTAATTTTGAGGTCGAGAAACTTCCACTCACATACAAGGATAATAATAAACCAAAGGTATGTAACCAAAGAAGGAATCCACATCACCTTTATTCCCTTGCTACATTTCATTACGATGAATATTTCTAGGACATGATTTTGAATGGTACTCATCAAAGGAAATGAAAAATCAGACATGATTCGACCTCATAAAAATGGATCTGTACTTTCCCATATCTCTAATGGATCTGTACTCATGGGCTGATTTGAATATTTCTGTTTGCAACGGTACTAGTTTTTAAGACCACGATTTCAGGAAAGTTGTAATTTTTACCCCCCAAAAAAGGGGGTGATTATGGGAGCATCACCCTTTGATTCGGGGGTCAATTTTAAGGTTTTTGTTTACAATTTTACAAGGATTTAATGCCTTGGTGGAAAAAGGCTATAATTTTGATCTTGAAATAAAATGGTAATTATAGGAGTATCACTTTTTGATTCGAGGGATGATTTTGGTGATTTTGACCAAACAATGTGGGGATTTAAGGCAAGAGTTTGTGTTTTAAGGTCATGTTTCTCGTCAAGTTGGTGTCTATGTTCATTTTGTTTGCACCCATTGACACAAGGATCATGTTATATTGGGTATTATATATTACTACAGACCAATCCTCTCAACCAATGTGGGATAATAAGTGTTTAGATACGAGTAATTTCTATCATATAAACAGTTCCAAGATGCACCTCCTTTAGATATATCCAACCTATTTTTAATGGGAATGTAAGAAATAATATAAAGGGGTAACATGGAGTATTTCCATTGGATGATAAGTGTTATACGATTGAGAAAGATTATAAAAAAAAACTCAGCTAAAATCTGTTGGAAACCAGTCTGTTGGTTGTCATTTATGTCAACCCCTGGAGAGTGATCTTAGAGAATTGTGTCAACCCTTAGAGATCGATGTCAATCCTTGAATAATTTCAATTGCATATTCTGGTAGCCTCGATGGTGTGGTCATGGTACCCGAAGTTGAATAAGGAATATCTTCGTGTCATTTTTGTTGATATGTAGAAATCCACGTGGTTTCTCACGGTTAGGGAGATATGACCTTGTAAAGTTGGAATCTCCAAAGAGTGGACAAGAAGACCCTAGTTAGTTATAATTCTTGGTCAAAGGGGTAAATGTTTTGTAACAAGAAAACCCTAGAAGGCCTAAATTAAGGAGAGGAGTTACCTAGAACAAGTATATAAACACCTCAAGGAGTCATTCACAAGTACACTCATACACTTATTCATTGCTTATCTTTCTTATGATCTAGTGATACTTTGCTAAGGTTGTAGCGTCATTTTATGAAGTAGCAAAGAAGGGTCGATGACGAAAATCTTGGAGTTACAACAAAACCCTAGTTTTTGAGTTATATGCAAGTTGCAGGCTTATGTGGGAGCGTATGTATGCAAGCTGCAGTGGGGGAAAGAGCGTATACACACAGGCTGTAGAAGGGAAATTTGCATACATCTGAAAGGATCATGAAAATGTTAATAGATGTTGATATCAGGTCCCGAGAATCTGAAATCAAGTTCAGAAGTTAACATTCTATAGGTTCAGGTCAGTGACAGAAGTTTTGGTATGGTTATTAGTTTGTTTTGATGCTTAGATTTGCTTATGATGTTGTGAATTCCTAAGGAATTCTTGGTATGGTTGGTATTTTACTTGGATATGGTATATGTTGGTTAGTTGGTTGAGTGAGAAGCACTCTTATGTATGGTACAACATTGATATGGTTCTTATAGTTCACATCCTTGAGTTGCKTGTACATGGTTGAGGGTTATTAATGTTGTATGGTGAGATATGCATGAGGGACATGCATAGGGACTTTGATATGTTTCATTGATGACATGGTACATATATGCATATGGTTGATGGTATGGTATTTTTTATTCTCTAGTTCATGATTCACTACTCATTGTTGATGTATCATTTTGTTCATGATTGACGCATGAGATAGTATGTATATTGGTATACACTTAATGCATGGTATGGTACATGTTTAGTTGGTTGATGATCATATACAGGTTGATGAGACAATGACAAAGATAATGACAGTGATAGTGATAGAGTTGTGACAGTGATAGAGATAGTGACAATGACAATGTTGTGATAGTGATAGAGTTGTGGCAATGATAGAGATAGTGACAAACATAGAGTTGTGATAGTGAAAGAGTTGTGAAAGTGACAGAGTTTGTGGTAGTTATAGTGGTAGATTCCATGAAATTTTATCTACATTTATTTTTTAGGGCGGTGAGATGGGGCAAGGAAAGGTGGTTGTATCCACCTTCCAGTTGTAGTTGGAGAACCTAGGGGGTTGTAGCCTCCTTCTGGTTGGATCCAGAGAATCAGGGAGTTGTAGCTTCATTCAGGTTGGAGACTAAGAATAGGGGGTTGGATCCTCCTTTGAGTTGTAGCTAGAGAATTATAAGTTGGTGCTTCCAATGAATGTATTCTTTTGATATATAAGAAAAGAATTTTGTGGTTTTCTCCCGTTTGGATTTCCACGTAAATTATAATGTATTGTGTATCTATTGTGATGTGATGTTGTTTATGATTATATTGTTGATGATATATTGAATGATAATGATAAATTGTTGAGTATTGTTTAAGAATAAAGTGTGGTTAAAAGTACTATATTTGCTCATTACTGATTCACCCCCCCTCTCAGTAATCCAACAATTGGTATCAGAGCAGGTTCTTCAAGAAGCAGTCTAACCACTGGAAGGAGATCATGGATCATGCTAGGATTGGGGTACCATAGTTTGATCATGAGAACTATGCATTATGGAGTAGAATAGTGAAAAATTATATTCAAGCATAATGATTCGATGGTTGGCGATCAATAGTGGATGAATACAAAACACCTGTCACTCCCCTGATAGATAGAGATGGGAGGAAGATCGAAGAAAATGATTCAAGGGATAGAAACACTATCGAGAATCATGTGACTCAAGAAATACATACCAATATTATGCAATGTGATTCTGCAAAACAAATGTGGGATAAACTGAATACTATCTACGAAGGAGATATGAAAGTTAAGGAAGCCAAAATTCATATTTTTAGAGCCAAGTTTGAACAATTGAAGATGAAAACATAGCAACCTACTTTATACAAGTCAACGCAATAATAAAAAGTATCAAAGGATTGGGAGACGATATAAAGGAACATGTCGTTGTGAAAAATGCATTGAGATCTCTACCAATGAGGGTTGATTCAAAAAATTCATCTCTAGAAGAAAGAGTGGACCTAGATACAATAACCATGGATGATTTGTATGGGATACTCACAACTTATGAGATGAGGACAGATAAGGTCAATCCAGTCACAAAGGAAGCATCATTCAAGGCACCCAAAAAGACGAAGAAGAAATATAAACAGAAGGAAAAGTCAGATTGTAGTTGCAGTGATGATTCAGAGGAAGATGAAGAAGTGGCTAACTTCGTTGAAAACGGGAACTGGCAAACACAAAGGTAAGCTTCCATTGATTTGTTTTAATTGTGATGGCGTTGGTCATTTTGCTAATAAAGTCCTTATAAGAAAAAGAAAATAAATGAAGAAGAAGATGACTCTAAAAAGAAAAAGAAAATTGAAAAGGGTAGAAGAAATAAAAAGAAGTTTTTCAAGAAAAGCCTTTGCACCAAGGAAGACAGTTCCTCATCAGACAAAGATGAAGCTAGCGATAGTGATACATAAAGGGTACTATTCATGTAAATAGAAGACTTCTATGAAGAAGGATTCAAAGAAGAATATGAAGAGGTAGAAGTCGATTACAAAGAAGAATTGTTGAGTTCCATATAAGTTATTAAAAGAGAAAAGAAGAAAAACAAGTCACTCCAGGAAGAACTAACGAAGAAATAAGCATCTTAGAACTCCAAATAAGTCGAGCAGACAATCACAAAGAAAAAAATCTAGGAAGAAGAAGACAAGAGGATTAAAGATGCACTCAGATAAAAGTTAGATGAAAAGGACAAGATCATTGAAAATTTATAAGAATAGATAATTATTCTAAGAAAAGATATTCAGAAGAAGGACATGCAACAAAAAAACACAAGGATATTGGATAATATCATTAACAATCAAAGACCTTACTATGAAACATCTGGATTAGGATACAATCATACATAGATGGATAAAGTTTAAAGCTCCAAAACGACAGAGCAAGAAGCAGAACCAAGAAGCTATGCATAAGTTGTCAGAGGTCCCTCGTAAGAAGAAGACAAAAAACTCAAGGGGAATATTACAGAGACACTACACCACCTAGAAGATTCAAAAGTCAATATCAACAACAACCAACTATAGAGAGACCTCAAGAAGAAGGATTTATAAGAGCGACACCATTCAAAATATCTTCCACTCCCAGGTATCAAACTATTTTTCTTGGTTCATGTTATAAATTTGGGTACAAAGTTGTGAATTGTAGAGCCAATACGAAGAACAAAAGAAACGGTGAGGGTTTTACAAGAACTAGTTATCCAAGAAGATCTCATGATGAACATAGTAGAAGCTACAACAGATTTGGATCATTAAGTGATGAGGTATAATGCTACAAGTGCAACAACTTTGGACATATATCTAGATATTGCAAACTCACTATTCCTCCAAGGGAACCAAATCAAAATCTGAACAGTCATAAGTAGGAACCACAAAGGATATGGATAAGAAAGCAAAATCAACTCAACACTAAAGAATGCAATCTTTCTCTACAATCTCAACACAAGAAACATGGATGGTATGTTGACAGTGGATGCTCAAAGCACATGACAGGTGATAAAGACATGTTTCTGACATTTGAAAAGGAAAAGATGGATCAGCTTCATTTTGGAATGACAACTCAGCCAAGATTATTGGAAAGGGCTCAGTCAAGATCGGAAGTAAGGATGCCACTGCAGAAAATGTTTTATTAGTTGAAGACATGAAACACAGTCTGCTAAGTGTAAGTCAAATGTGTGATCAAGGACACATGATTGTGTTTTATTCAAATAAGTGTGAGATAAGGAAAGCATAATCATCCAAGTTGATAGCTACACCTGTAAGGACTCCAAGAAACATATATTTTCTAAATGAGATAGGAGAGGAAATATGTCTCTTAGGAAATGACGATGAAAGTTGGCTTTGGCACAGAAGAATGGGTCACATAAATTTTGATAATCTTGTCAAATTCAACAAAAAGGAAGAAGTAAGAGAAATTCTCAAAATCTCGAAGCCAACAAATATTCTATGCAAGCATTATATACAAGGAAAAAATACCAAGAAAAAGTTCAAGTAAAAGGAATATTGCACAACAAAACCACAGGAAATTGTACATATTGATCTGGTTGGACTGACAAGAATAGAAGGATTGAAATCTAAAAAATACTTCATGCTACTAGTTGATGACTACACAAGAATGAGTACAGTTTTCTTTCTAAACAAGAAGTCAGAGGCATTTGAAAGCTTCAAGACATACAAAGAGATGATTGAAACTAAGACAAAGTTGAAAATTGAGTGTTTTATATCAGACAATGGAGGATAATTTACATCAAAGGAATTCATGGAATTCTGCAACGAGCATGGGATAAAGAGGAGATTCTCAGTAGCCATGACACCTCAACAAAATGGTGTTGTTGAAAGGAAGAACATAATAGTACAGGAAATGGCCAGAACCATATTAATGGATTCCAATTTGACATATGTATTTTGGGTACAAGCAGTTCATACAAAATTTCACATTCAGAACAGAGGGATGATCAGAAATAATAATTATAAGACTCCATACGAATTATGGAAAGAAAGACTAGAAAATTCAAAGCACTTCAGAGTTTTCAGAAGCAAATGTTATATCAAAAGAGAAGATGGAATAATTGGAAAATTTGATTCTCGATTCGATAAAGGCATACTGGGTGGGTACTCAAGCAAAGGGAAAGCATACACATGTTTCAATATGAGACTCAACAAAATAGTGGAAAGCATCAATGTGACATGTTATGAGACAGATGGTCAAAAGATAAAAGAAAGTAGCAAAGATTCAGTGGAACATGATCACAAAGAAGATTTGAAATAAGAAGTAGTAGATGAAGAATTGGATGAAGAAGAAGAGAATCTAGAGGAAGAGAAAGAACAACAGAATATTCAAGGACCTCCAAAGACACCCAATAGATGAGTGCATAAGAATCATCCATCAGATTAGATTATTGGAAATAAATATGTAGGAGTTGAAACCGGAAGAAGAATTCATTCAACAGAACAACAAAATCTAGCACCATTGTCTACAATTGAGCCAAGACGTTTTAAAGAAGCTAGCAAAGATGAACAATGGGTCAAGGCCATGGATGAAGATTTAGATCAGATAGAGAAGAATGACACATGGGAACTAGTTCCAAGACAAAAGAACAAGAATGTCATTGGTACAAAGTGGGTCTTCAGGAACAAATTGAACAATGATGGACAGGTTACCAGGAACAAAGAAGGATTGGTATGAAAAGGATACTCTCAAGTTGAAGGTATAAATTTTGAAGAGACGTTTTCCCCAATTGCCAGGATGGAAGAAATAAGACTAATACTAGCTTATGCAAGCTCCAAGAATATTAAATTTTATTAGATGGATGTGAAATCAACATTCCTAAATGGAGATCTAGAGGAAGAATTATACATTGAGCATCTAGAAGGATTTTAGTTATCAGACAAGGAAAGTTATGTTTGCAGATTGAAGAAGGATTTGTATGGTCTCAAACAAGCCCCTAGATCACGGTATTCGAGACTGGATAGATATTTACAACAACAAGGGTTTAGAAAAGGAAACACAGACATAAATCTCTACATAAAGGTGGATCAAGATAGTGTATTGATTATTGAAGTCTATGTAGATGACATTATATTCGGAATTGATGATGACATCATGAGTCAGAAGTTTTACAAAGACATGAAATACGAGTTTGAGATGTCCTTTATTTGTGAATTAACCTTATTTTTGGGACTACAGATATGTTAGAGAAACAAATGTATCTTCATCTCTCAGGAAAAGTATATTAGAGAAATGTTGAAGAAGTTTGGAATGGAATATTGAAAACCGGTCATTACTCCTATGCAAACAAGTTGCAAGTTAATAAAGGATGTTGACTACAAGGATGCATATCAGAGACAATACAGATTGATGATTGGTAGCCTAATTTATGTGACAACTTCTAGACCGAACATGATGAAGGAAGTTGGATAGGTTACAAGGTTTCAAGCAACACCAAAGGAATCACATGTTATGGTAGTGAAGAGGATATTCAGATACCTCAAAGGTACATAAGCGTTTGGATTATGGTATCCAAAAGGGAAGGATCTATATCTTGTTGCCTACATAGATGTAGATTGGGCGGGTTGCATTGATGATAGAAGAAGTACAAGTGGAGAAAATTTCTACTTGTGTGAGTGTCTGGTATCATGGTTAAGCAAGAAACAATCATCAATATCTTTGTCCACATCAGAGGAAGAATGCATTGTAGAAGCGACATGATGTACTCAAGTTCTTTGGATGAAGTAGAATTTGTAGGATATGTAAGTAAAGTATGATGAGCCCATTTCAATATAACACTAACACCATCAATATTTCAAAGAATCCAGTGGTTCACTCTAATACGAAGGACATTCYGATSAAGTATCACTTCTTACTAGAACATGCTACAAAGAATAACATCAAGATAGAGTATGTCAAGACAAAAGAGAAGATTGTGGATATCTTCACCAAACCGCTTGCAAGGGAACCTTTTGAGTATCTATGACAGAAACTTGGAGTAGTTTTTGCCCCACAGTGATCAACTCAACATCAAGCTTAACTAGACATGGGAAGAGAAAGAAAAGTATTGAAGAGTTCAAGTAAATAATTCTTTTGAATGCTTTTCATATACATTAGAGAGTTACACGAGGAAGCACCATGAATATAAAATTCTATAGAGTTAGAAGAGGCTTGTAGATAGAGGGAGAAACCCCAGATGAGGAGTACCCTTTTCCATTGATGTCAAAGGGGGAGAGATAAAGAGAGAGGAATGTAGTCAAAGGGGGAAATGGTCACTACGGGAGCATGAGAATAAGGATTTTCATGCCTAAGTGTTTCCATCAATGCCAAAGGGGGAGATTGTTGGACAATGGTTTTTTGGTTTTCATTGATGTCAATCCTTGGAGAGTGATCTTGGTGAATTGTGTCAACCCTTAGAGATCGATGTCAATCCTTGAAGAATTTCGGTTGCATATTCTGGTAGCCCCAACGGTGTGGTATTTCTACCTAAAGTTGAATAAGAAACATGGGCATGAATGATATTGTAAATGTAGGCATGACCCTCATAGACAAATAATACTCGTTGTGTTGTTTTCAGTGATATGTGGAACGCCACATGGTTCCTCACGGTTAGGGAGATATGGCCTTGTAAAGTTGGAAGCCTCGAAGAGTGGACAAGAAGCCCTAGTTAGTTATAATTCTTGGTCAAAGGGGTAAAGTTGTTGTAACAAGAAAACCATAGAAGCCCTAAATTAAGGAGAGGATTTACCTAGCACAGGTATATAAACACCTCAAGGAGTCATTCACAAGTACATGCATACACTTATTCATTGCTTATCTTTCTTGTGATCTAGTGATATTTTTCTCAGGTTGTAGTGTCATTTTCTGAAGTAGCAAATAAGGGTCGACAGTGAAAATCTCGGAGTTAAAACAAAACCCTAGTGTCTGAGGTATACACAAGTTGCAAGCTTGTGAAGGAGCGTATGTACGCGGGATGAAATGGAGGAAAGAGCATATATATGTGGGTTGTATAAGGGAAAGTCGCGTACATCTGAAAAGATCATGAAAATTTGAATAGATGTTGGTACCAGGTCCCCAGATTTTGAAAGAGATTTCACATGGAAGCATTCTACAGGTTCATGTCATCTACATAAGTTCTGGTATGGTTATTCGTTTGTTTTGATGTTTAGATTTTCTTATGATGTTTTGAATTCCTGCGGAATTCTTGGTATGGTTGGTCTTGTAATTGGATATGGTATATGTTGGTTAGTTGGATAAGTGAGCAACACTCTTATGTATGGTACAACATTGACATGGTTCTTATAGTTCACATCCTTGAGTTTCTTGTACATGGTTGAGGGTTATTCATGTTGTATGGTGGCATACACATGAGGGACATGCATAGGGTCTTTGAGATGTTTCATTGATGACATGGTACATATATGCATATGGTTGATGGCATGGTATGGTTGATGCTCTAGTTCATGATTCACTACTCATTGTCGATGTATCTTTTGGTTCATTATTGATGCATGAGATAGTATGTATATTGGTATACACTTGATGCATGGTATGGTACAGGTTTAGTTGGTTGATGATCAGATATAGGTTGATGAGACAGTGACAGTGATAGTGACATAGTTGTGTTAGTGATAGAGGCAKTGACAATGATAGTGACAGAGTTGTGTTAGTGATAGAGACAGTGACAGTGATAGAGTTTTGACAGTGAAAGAGATAATGAAAGTGAAAGAGTTGTGAGAGTGAAAGAGTTGAGACAGTGACAAAGTTTGTGGGAGTGACAGTAGAAGAGTTTGTGGCAGTTGGTCTACATTTATTTTTCAGGGTGATGGGACAGGGCAAGGAAAGGTGGTTGTAGCCACCTTCCGGTTGTAGCTAGAGAACCTAGGGGTTTGTAGCCTCCTTTTGGTTGGAGCCATAGAATCAGGGAGTTGTAGCTTCCTTCAGGTTGGAGCCTCGTTCCAATTGTAGCTGGAGAATCGGAAGTTGGTGCTTCCAATGAATGTATTCTTTTGATATATAAGAAAAACATTCCATGGTTTTCTCATGTTTGGGTTTCCAACAAAGTTACCATTTTAATGAGAACTGTGACCTCAAAACGAGAACTCTAGCCCTTAAAACCCATATTTTTGCATAAAAAACATGAAAATCAACCTCCAAATCAAAAAGTGGTGCTATCGATAGCACCATTTTTTGTAACCGGGTCAAAATTACAACTTTTTTTAAGCATGGGCTTAAAGGATCAAATGGTTGCTCAGAAAAAAACTTTAAAATCAACCCCCAAATCAAAAAGTGGTGCTACCGGTAGCACCACTTTTTCTAACTGGGTCAATATTACAACTTTTTTCAAGCATGTCCTTAAAACATAAAACAGTTGCTTAGAAAAACCTTAAAATCAACACCAAAATAAAAACGTGATGCCACCTAAAGCAAAATGTTTTTTATAAACATTAAAATTGCAGTTAATTATGACCTAATTGAAACTGTGACCTTGACAACAAATCTCTATGCAAATAAAAAACCCAAAATTGGATCCTAAATGGTCACATGAAAATTCATTTACTAACTTTTTTTTTAATTTACATTAAAAAATAAATAAAGAGAAAGATAAAATCTTCACAATTTTTTTTAATGAAGACTAAAACACATTTAAAAATATATATTCAAAAAAAATAAAAAA
>SNQJ01S0104739.1:55648-70468 GCA_010110895.2 Picea sitchensis
TGAACTCAATTGCTCACTACATTATAAACTGACTTTGCATATATGGCTGCCAAGAATACAATGCAGATTCATGTGGAAAATATACCAACAAGTGTTCATGGCCATGAGTAGGCAAGTATAAATTTGATTACATGCCAATAGTTGTCATAGTCACGAACAAGGCCCAGTGAAACCAGTCTTAAAATCAATCTGAAGATATTTGTATACCATGGAGTATAATCTAGTCTCCCATGATCGTTGAATTCAAATAGGTACTAGTCGAATGAAATGGAAGCAACAACTCAGGAAAGTTGCGTCCACAAAGTGATGTCTTCAAGTCTTCACTACAATCCACCAATGGTGCAAGTCTACATCATGTGAATAAATGAGTTGAGGTCGAACACAATGAGACATCATTTGATTACTGGTCATTGAGGTATACCGTTAACAAACGTGAGACAACCTACCAATGATGAAATTAGGTATCAGGGCACCGAGTACATCTCTACAAATGTGAATAAAGGAGCTGGTGTCGAACACTTGAGAGATCCATTGATCCAGAGATAATGATTTATTCACATCTATCAATGGCGAGAGAGCTTGCCACTAATGACTGCAAGCCTCAAGGTACTCATAAAAATCTAGGTCTCGTATCCAGAATACATGAGCTAAAGTCGATGGAAAGAGACCCGTTGAAAGGAGAGCATTAAGGCATCTCTCATTAGTCAGCATGAGGAACAAAGTAGGATCTTCATGATTTGGTGGAGATTGGACGAAGAACATGTTCATGAACCAACGACCATGTGTGTCTTTCGCGTGTGACAAATGCAAGCGGTACACGAAAAAGACCCTTTGAATAATAGCCAATGATGAAAACTAATGACAAAGGCAAGGAAACCACCAATAAGGCTAATGGCATCCAAGACACTGCACAAATCCCAAAGTGTGAATAGATTTCTTGCCGTCGAACAAAAGGGAAACCACCCAGTCAACGACCCATGATGAAATGTCGATTGTTGGGTTCAAGGTGACCTACCAATGATGAAAGTAGGGCCAGGGTGCATCATAAGTCCAAAGTATCATGTGATTCTGAGGCAAACTGAGGGTATGGCCGACATGCAAAGTGAATATTTCTGAGGAGTGGCTAACACAGGTTGATAGACTTCCTTTGAACAAAAGTATGAGACATATAGTGGACTCCAACAACATAGACTTAATGATGTGACAACTAGATGCAGGGGGCATCCATAATGTTCTCTATAGTGACTGGAAGATTAACCAGTCGGTAGAGAAAATTCTATAACGAGATTAGCTTCCTAAGGCCATGCTAAACCCAAAATTATGATGACACAAGGACTCAATAACTTTGTGCTCTGTTCAAAGGCGACATGCCTACTACCAATTACAATATAGTATTCCCTTCCCGCCCATCTTTTTTTGTTTTTTCATAACAAATGAATGCTATGATACAGAGGAGGGAACGAGTGTTGCAAGTAAGAAAAAATGTTCCAGCAGTGGAACGTACCTATGCTCAATGCAAGGAAATGCATGCGGGAGATGGACACTCGGGGTGATGTTCCCTCCAGGGTATAGGGTGTCAAATTGCGAAGGATAAAAACAAGCCTCTACTTGGTTGAGGATGAAAACTTCTTAGGAAACGGTTTATAACGCAAAGCGAGAACCGACTAAAGGCTCAATACTACAAGCGAGGGCATGAGACGCAATCACAACTTAACGCCAAAAAGTCCTTTTTTATATCTTTTAGTCTACTTGGTGTGAAAAAGGGGTAACCTTGTTCCAAATAGACCTCTTTTCAAATCCAATTTACGAGTGTGAAAAAGGCAAGTTCACTCGGAAATCTTTTCAATTTTTGATAGAGAGTCGAAAAAGAGCTTAACTAAGACTCATGACCTTTCAAATCCAATTTTAACAAGTGTGAAAGGGACAAATCACTCGGTGATCTTTTCATTTTTTAGATGAGTCAGAAAAGAGCTTAACCGAGACTCGTTTGGGAGATTCTAGACGAAAAGCCACAGGGGAGGCCAAGACTCTCGTGCGAACCTTCTGTGGAATGTCAGTATCTTATGACAAACTTACACAAGCTTGGGAAGACCCAAATCTCTCCAAGTCGATGAGGACAAAGTGCTAACGGAGGGTATCGTCTTCGTGGTATATCGGATAATGTCTCTTCTTGGAAAAGACATAGGTGGAGGCATTGGATACCTCACAAGACCATCCCAATCAAAGGGAACCTCGTCAAGACTTGGAGGGAGAGAACTCGGGAAGAGTAAAACTCTCTCTTGTTCAGAAGGTGAAAAACTAGAAATGTTAAGGACGTGGAATAGAAGGTATAGAACCAGAACCAGAAAAGAGGGATCGACTGAAAATTACATCGACGTGACCGCTTCCTTAGACTTGTCACTCTCCAAGAGAAGAGTGGGATCGATCAAATATTGTATCGACATGACCACTTCCTCAACCATTGGTTGAATAGGATGCGAGACAACAAGGTCAAGAGGTGCATCACCCCAAAAAACAGGAGTGTTGTCGGTCGAAGATTGCATCGACATGACCATTGGTTGAACAAGATGTGAGAAAACAGGGTCAAGAGACACATCACCCCCAAACATAGTAGAGTTTTTGGTCGAAGATTGCATTGACACGACAATAGGTTGAATGGGATGTGAGACAACACGGTTAAAGGACGCATCAACCCCTACAGGAAAAGGGGTGTCAGCTGAAGATTTCATCGGCATGACTATTGTATCAACCAAAGAAGGAACAGAATGTTGTGAAACCATAGATGCCTCATAACCTGAAGGGCCCTTAGGTGAGCCCCACACTTCTGGTATCCCAATAGTAAAAGGACACAAACGAGTAAGGTGACTTCCTTCACAAGTCCTGCAAAGGAATCTAGGCTTACATCTAAGACGTCTAGGCTTCTCAATCATATGAATTCCCCTAGCATGACTTGCAGAGGCTGGTGACATGCTCCCATCATGACTTGCAGAGGCTTGTAACGAATCTCCAACATGACTAGCAGAGCTTGGTGATCGATCCCCAACATGAATAGCAGAGGTTGGTGATGGATGTGCAGTGTGAATAGCAGTGACCAGACATGTGCCCCCAGCATGACTTGCAGTGGTTCGTTATAGGTCTTCAACATGACTCGCAAAGGTTGTCGACCAATCTCCAACATGACTAGCAGAGGTAGGAGATGGAGCTCTAGTATGACTAGCAGTGACTAGACTCGCGACGATGATGAATTGTGGCATTTGAGACCAAGGTCCAAGGAAATATTGGTTTTGAGAAATTGTAGGCCAGGAAGGATCCTGGTTTACACCATGTCCCTGTCCAACAGGATAGTATCCTCCTCCATACTGATTCATAAAGGGTTGTAAGGGCATCGACATTGAGGAAGCCTCTTGCAAAGATAAAGCAACATGACAAGGGTCACTCATATGAGGATATATGTTGCCCCCAGATGAAGGAATTTTGTGAAGGGGGTTTCCCATACTACAAGAATAACTTCCCTGGGATGAAACACTAGAAGACAGATGCAGGTCAACCATGGGAAAAGTGTTCGTAGGAACCGACATGGAAAAAGAAGGATAGGTGGACGGAGTGTAATAAGTAGAAAGATTGCATAATTGGGCACTTACTACTCGCATAGTGGATTCGTAGGAAGGAAGATTCCAACCTCCTACCATAAGAGGTGTTTGAAGGATATGACTCTCACCAAACGGAGAGGGATAAGAAGGAGGCATCATGCCCCTAGACCCAAAACTTGTATTCGCATAAGGAGGCGAGACAGAGGATGACAAGTGCAAAGACATATCAGACATACCATGAGAAAAATGATTAGGGACCCAAGGCGTAGACTGAGTACCATAATTTTGCATACCATAATGCGAAGTGGAAGGATCCATCCCCATGAAATGAGTGGACATCATGGGGGGGTAGCAGTAAATGAGGGAGCAAAAGGAACTCCACTGTCCATGATAATGAAGACTCGGTATAGACTTCTAAGGCCAACTAGTAATCAAAGAGCATACCAAAAAGTCAAACGGTCAATATGCATGAAAACGGGCTAAAGTGGTTGAGTGGCCTCCCTCGCTAAAGAAGGTATGTCTCGTCCAATAGGGACCTGAGACTCCCTGCTAAAGTTTGGAGGTAAAAAAATCAGTTATAAGGGCCCTCGTAGGCTTAACAACCAGTCGGTTAGATCTCCCCGGAGAGGTAATCCTCCATAAAGGTTGTGTGTTGTCCGACCCCTATCTGACTCAGGGTACAAGAAGAATAACCCCTGCAAGTAACCTATGAGATACCTAAGTCAATAAACTAATAAACCAATGTATAACCGATGTACATTTGAGTAGTCGTAAGTTCAGATCACTGTATGCGCAGGGTAGCAAAGCCCGCAACCTTGAAAGCACCGCCTCTCATAGAGGTATGGGCACTAGCAAGATCCCCAAATACAAATAAATCCACAGAAATATCTCTGACGCTAGGTGAGTATCCAGGGGTTATCCCTTCAACAAACTTCGCACGAACTCATGCTTAAATCTAGTGTGAGAGGAGCCTCCTGCTATTACCAATTATACAATTTATTTCTCAACTCCCTGTCTCAGACACATATTTTGATTTAATTGCCTTGGAGAAGTTTACTCACAAAATCCTATTCCAAGGCACTAAATCCTAGGTTAGTTTGTGCACCCTAAACAATAAAATCGTTACTAATCAATTTTAGTTTAAAGCGTAATTTTTATTGCCCTTGATTACTCAAAAAGGTATGGAAATGAAACTCATGGTGTTATGACTCTACAAGAAAATAAAAATAGATATAATGCAAAGCCTAACTTTAACTTTTCAGTGAATGATATGCTAAATAACAACAGTGCAATCTTCAATTTTAACTCTGCAACTCAGAAGTAAAATGCAATCTTTCGCTAAATGTGCTAAGCTAATGATAAAGGTTCCAAGACAAAAATACCAACCAATGAAAAATACCTATTTGTTTTTTGTATTTTCAATGTATTAAAAATAAAATGCATGGACTGATAAGCGACTTGATATATAACTTCTACTGTGTATAAAAGAAATCACTCGAGAAGAATACCAAGCAGCTAAGCCAACAACCCAACTACCAAGGACAAATCAAAAACGGAAAACAAAGAGAAAGACACCACCCAAAAATTCAACTCCAAACAGGTTTCTTGTCATCCCAGATAATCTCAACAGGCACCACAAAGACCTAAGAAGGCTCAGTTATCCTCAAAACCTACTCCAAAGACACTAAACCAAGCAATCAAGCAAGGGAAAGTGGTATACGCAACTATTCAAGAGAAAAGGGCATATATACGCCTCTTGCAGTGGGACAACAAGCGTGTATACATGGTTGTCAAGGAAAAAAGGGCATATATCTTTTAAAACAAGGCTAGGCAAGGGTAAAAGGATAAAAAACTCAGACCCAGAGTGAACAAACTCTATCCAACTGTGATACAACAAGAAACACAAAAGAAAAAGAGAAATGTAAGAAGAAAAAATTCTTCAACCCTTAGAAGGAAGATCTCTCCCTAGTGGAGTCGTCAATTCTATTACAAGGGAAAATCTCTCTATGGCCAAGGGTGAACCACAACAGACAGGTATGACTGCAGAAATCAACTCAATTCCAACATGTGCTATATAAACTAATGTGCAATATGAGGAAGAAGCCTACCTCGATCCAATCGTTCGATATCGTTCCACCGTTGAGCACTTTGACCCAAAGCTTTACACCTACAAGAAGTTCTCAACAAACAAGTGATGCAAGTATATAGTGACAATATATAAAATGAGTTAGCACATCAGATAGCACAATCCATTAATAAACATTGCAAACATGCTCATGGATAATAATCATATATTTTCAATATATCGATAGGACGGGAAAGGAGTATTTCTATTAATAATTGATTAACAGAAGTATCAACATTACAGACTTCTGTGTTGGCACAGTTCGAAACCAATAAACCAAGTTCCTTCCAACTAGGTCTCCACCACTTCAATCCTCCACCAAAGGCAAGCTCATATCAAAGAGGTAATGAGGTCCTCTCAACAATAAGGAAAGATCTTGGGGGATGAAGACTGTGTTCAAACTTGAGGGACAAAGGGATGCAGACTCAATATGAAGTAATTTCTCCAGAGTAACTTTGCTCTCAAAGTTGAATGTTTTCTCCTTTTTTTCCATATCTCGAAAGTGTGCTCTTATAGCCTCCAGAATGCAACTGAAGGGCTGAGTTGGAATGTTTCTAGTATATGGAAGGCCAAATATCAGAGATCTTCTATCCTGACATGGAAACCCAACCTCATTTTGTATTTTCTGGCACAAATCCTGATATACGCGAGTTATGGTGGAGCAGCAAGCGTATACGCATCTTGCAAAGAAGTTAGGGAGCGTATATGTGGAAAAATATATATTTTTGGTTCTGGATTTATCAAAAAGGGGTTGATAAGTCTGCATAGGGAAATGGAAAAAGGCCCTCTATGCGAAATAGCAATGGTGAGGCAAATCTTGCTATAACACCATTTTCTTAAAAAGGCCTTCAAAAGTTTGTTTGAAGTTATAATTTTACATTCTTCCCAAAGTTTCTTTTAAGAATGCAAATGCATATTGATTGTGGTTTTAGCTCAAACATAAGGGGGGGAATGTGATAATATCAAATAGTCGATTATTAATATTTTTCATTCCATATAATTCCAAGTTCATCAATTCCCCCCTTGCCATTTGTAAGTCTATATTTTATTTATATTTTGATTATCTAATTGAATTTACACTACCTTTGCATGTGCATTTGCGTAATTTTGCATTGAAATTATCAGGATCCTACATTGGGATCAAGTTTGAATGCATAGGATATTCCATCGATCTAAAATTACCACAAGTTTTTATTTAGAGCAAGCTACCACATGTATATGGTAGACAAAAACTCATAACTACTTTACCCCGTGAACTATAACATTTCATATTCTAGCAACCATCATGTGTTAATGGTACTTCACCACTAACTATATCTCTTTTATGACACCCCAATAGTATGTGGTTATTCAATCTATAAAAGGTTAAAAGTGAACCCTTAACATTTAACATTGTTTGACTACCCAAATTTGATGGTCTGACACCTCCCATTGTGGTGAAGAATCCAATAAGTAATATAAAAAAGACATGTAAGAACCAGTCATTTATCATTATGTCCCTTAACATGGAGATCATGGTATATCAAAACTTATACATTTATCATGGGCCGATCATCTTAATAAATATACAATGTTCATTTTTTAAAGTAAAAAGATTTTTATGTCATAAAAAAAATTCCAAGACATGCAGTTATTAAGAATATTCAACCTTTTATAATATGCAATTAGAAAAGCATATAAATTATTAAGCATATTCAACCTTTTTTAATATGCATTTAGAAAATCGTATAAAACGGTACTTGGAATTATAAAGTACTATGAATAAAGGATTAAAGAAATTATTGTAAGAAAAAAGAAAAAGGTACAACACGGAAACAAACATAACCAACTTGTGCATCCAACGTCCATGTGTGTCAACTTGTGATGGTGTGTTGTTAATGTGCATCCAACGTCTTAGTGTGATGGTGTACACTATTTAGTGTGTTGTCATGGATTTGAATGATTTGTTAGAAAATAGGATTGGTGTTAAAAGGAATAAGATGTGTTTGTGGTTAGTTAATGTGTTACATGGCTTGTTTAAAAGTTGTATGTAGCTTTATGGAATGCAAGTTGTATGTAGCTTTATGGAATGCAATCTCTCTTGTTAATAATAATATCTTAAAAGTTGTATGCAGCTTTATGGAATGCAATCTCTCTTGTTAATAATAATATTTTAAAAGTTGTATGTAGCTTTATGGAATGCAAGTTGTATGTAGTTTCATGGAATGCAATTTCTCTTGTTAATAATAATATCCTTTTATTTTGAGTAACATGTGCATTTCATTTTTATTTTTAATTGAATTTATTTTTATTTTTATTTTTTAATTGGTTGATTAAACAATTAAGTAATATGTTATTTTCAATATTTTTCACATGGTATCAGAGTAATAATGGTACAAATTTTTCACGAGAATTACGAACATGAGAGTTTTTGATGTGTGATCTTTGTATGTGTAGAAGATAGTGTAAAGAGTAAATATTTTAGTGAAAATATTGCAAGTCTACTCTGTTTCCTTAATTTGTAGAGTGCACAAAATTTGTTGTTGATATATTGATAAAGCATTCTCATTGATATTTTTCTATATGGTATTCATAACTTGCATATAATGTTTTGTTGAACATTAGGAAAGACAACATAACTAATTGTTAGTTGCTTCACTATGTATAAGCAAAGTTGAAATTGCTCGAGCCTATGCATCGATTTATGTTTTGGAGATTGAAGATCCTTATATTTTAAACATTAATAATTAAATATTTAATTTTGAATTTTCCTCTTTATATATTTTTTGTAAGCTATATAATTGTATTAAAATATATAGACAAAATTACATTTGTTTTGCAGCTGGATTTCCACTTGGGAAACCATCCCAGCTGTAGAACATGTGCTTCATCGGGCTAGGAGCCCGACATATAATTCAAAAGAGAAAAAGAACGATTGAAGTATTTACATCAAAATTCGAAAATATGTTTTCCTTGTCAGCTATCTGTTAGAAAATATGTGATACATAGTAGCAGTGATGACTTTCAAAATGAGAGAGAATCATAACCAACAATTAGGGGGAGGAAGGATTTTCATTGTGAAGAACGTGGAGGGGTTCCTTATTTAAATCGATGAAAGTGATGCCCATTTTTGTCGCAATGATTGTGGCTTCTTGTCTTGTAGTTGGTTTTGAATCTGGATGAATTCTAGTTGATGAGCCATGTCATTCTAGACAACAATTTGGGCAGTGATGGCCTTGATTAACAATGTCTTCATCTGGAAGTAGAGATCTGACGTTCCAAGATATTTTGTGACTCGCGTCCTTGAACAGTCGGGATGTGAGATCCAGAATCTAAGACATAATATCTGTGTTGACTTCTGCATCAAGGTCCTAGACCATTCCTGTTGAGATTCTTCATCGAGATTGTCCATAATTAATTGCTTTTTTCCTTTATATTTATTAAAATATTTTTTATTTATTTATCTCTAAAATTGAATTTAATATCATAAAAATTCTATATCATTTAGTTACTTAATAATATTAAAAACATTATTATTTATTTATATCACTTAATTACTTAACAATATTAAAAAAACATTATTATTTATTTATATCATTTAATTACTTAATAATATTAAACAAACATTATTATTTATTTATATCATTTAGTTACTTAATAAAAAATTTAAAAATTGTTATTATTTTTCAATTAACCAATAAAATATTTTGAGATTATTAAACTTTTAAATAATACTTATTAAAATTCATTTCATTATCTCATTAAGTCAAAATATTAATTATTTTTATTAATCCAAACACATTGACTCATATTTTGTCTTTGTCTTCCCTATGAAACGATTAGGCAAAACAACTATCTATAAACAGATTCATCTTTAATCATTATTATATTATATTTCACAATTCTCAATGGATGGCGTTCAATTATAAAATTTGCAAGTTTAGGTTACTTTTAACCTTATTTGATTCTAGTTTTTTTCTTAATCCAAACATATAACACATTGACTCATATTTTGTCATCCCTGTAAAGCAATCAGTCAAAAATGTTATCTATTAAAATATTCACCTTTAATCACTACTATATTATATTAATGTCTATATCACTATTCTTTAATCACTATTATATTATAGGTTACTTTTAACCTTCTTTGATTCTAGTTTTTTTCTTAATCCAAACACATAACACATTGACTCATATTTTGTCTTCCCGGTAAAGAAATCAGTCAAAAATGTTATCTATTAAAAGATTCAGCTTTAATCACTATTATATTAGTGTCTATATCACAATTCTCAATGGATGGTGTTCAATTATAAAATCTACAAATGTATATTCCTTTTAACTTTATTGATTCTACTTAAAGTGATAAGTCTTTGAGTCATTAAACTAAGTTCATTATTCTTCCCCTTTGTAACACACTAAAGTTAACAATAGCCCTTTGTAACACACTAAAGTTTTAACAATAGCAAGAAGTCAATATATGTTCGAGAAGTCATTATAGGTTTTTTTTATAAAGAATTTATAATGGAAAGCAATATGAGAGTGGAGGAATTTAGAGAAAATATATTATATGTTTGTATTAATATATGTTTGTATTAATATATGTTTTTCATCAATATATTATATTTTGAGTGAACTATTCAAGGTTAAATTAACAATAGCCATGATAATCAGTGAAAAGTTTACTTAAAATGTGTTAATGGAAAAATATTTAAGCAAAAATAAAATAGAAATAAATAAAATATTTCTTTAAAAAATCCTATATATTAATATATTCATAATTCAATAATTATGTTTAGCATAAATTTCCACTTGCACATAATTTTATTAGGAATACTTTTTCTCAAATCAACATAAATATAAATATGAACAAAGTGTGACGACCCTTTTCGTTACGACAACATGCGACACAACACAAAGTATTTTTTTTCATGAAGGAAACAACGACAACAGTTCAACAATGCAACTGGATGATGAACATAACACACATACATCAGGCAACAGGCAACGATGACTCAATATACTAGCACATCAAACAATTGGATGAAACATGTGATAATCAATAGACAAGTAAAAACGACTATCCATCCGACACAAGCAAGACAACGCCTACAAGATAAAGGATAACATCAACAACCTGACACATCGGCTTCAATGACCAGTAACTAGAACCTTCCCGATGAGTGAGAGAAAACACAAGAGTTACAAAATAGTTACCACCATAAAAACCACACTCTCAACCACCTCGGGTGGTGCACGATCCTAAGTCGGGTTATCATGTCCGCTTCTTGATCCAAGCATGCAGCGATCCAATCTCAAGAAATCCTATTGCCACAGTGTGATGGGTGCACTAGGGACCCATGTGCAACTAGACTAATTCGAACCCTTCGTCCCAACATAAAATCTAGAAATGCAACAACCTTACGAAAATACATTTAATAAATCAATAGGTCCTCATCTAGATCCTTGTTGGGAGAACATTTAAGGCTATTATAAGGAAATAATCCCAGTACTTAATCAATAATTAAGATGAACGTAAGGAAAAACCATTATAGGTGATCAACACATTAAACATATTTAACCCGATGATCTAAATGCAAAGGGGGTTGTTAATCCAATCGAAGGGGTAAATGACTTACTCAATTAAATCATCAATAACCAGTTATAACGCCAAAGAAACTGAAACTATAAATCGAATATAAATTTTTCAGTGCAACTGAAACAAACCGATTATTCGAATATCAAATATATCGAATAAAATTGTAATTGTTGTGATTTATCAATCAAATAAATCGTTGTGATTGGGGTAAATGTTGTGAATAAAATGTGAATGTTGTTATTTAGCTATCAATTTTATCATTGTCCTTAAGCAATATCGATTATCAAAAAATTGATGTCCTTTACACAACAGTTTGATGTCTTTTAAAAGGAATTGCAGCCTATGTTGTCGTTGTCCCCTAAAAAGCAATTGATCATAATGAAGGAATACCACAGAGTTAACCATATATTTTAGAAAATCACTATCCAATACACTAGGTGACTGCATCTATTACAAATCATTGTCAACCATAATTAAATGTCGGCTAACTGTGTATTCATTGTCATAAAACATAAGGATATTTACTACACAACATAATGTTATTTAATGCACAAATAGAAATAGTGTCCTATAATAATAGTAAATCTATGGCACACATTATATATCCAATCGTTGTCACTAATACTAATAAAGGTTGATAATGATATTGTTGAGCGAAATATGATATGGCTGAGTGAAATGTGATATCGTTGTGTGTGATGATAACGTTGTGCAATATATATCGTTGTCAATAGAGTATAAATCACTATCCCAACTGTCAATAGAGTGTAATTCGCTATCCAAACTCAGAGTATAATAATCGTTGTGCATTATTATATCGATGTCAATATATATCATTGTGCATAAAAACTATGTCTATCATTCACATATATAGATACATTGTCTTTTAACAAGAATAACAATAACAATATATTAATGAAATCACAATATAAGTGAAATCGCAATAACATTATTTTAATGAAATCGCAATAACAATATATTAATGAAATCGCAAAAACACTATTTTAACAAGAAATAACAATAACACTATTAGTGACACAATATAAGTGAACTCACAGTCGCACAGTATGCAAATTTGTAGTGATACGCTATATGAAAACCGCAGTCAATATGTGTGATTTCACAATCAAATATATTAAAGTGTTGTATAAAAAGAAAATGTTGTATGTATGTAGATATAAATAATCGTTGTCTACACAACAACAAATTCAACACAATCTTACAATTAATTAAGGTTGTTGTCATAAAATGTAGCCACACTCAACCAACTAAACGCAACAATTATATACCCAAGGATTATTAATTTCACAGTCAAAATCTAAATTCGTTGTCAATAGTAAATCAAGTATAAATTCGTTGTTTAAAACTGAAACCATTTATGAATTTGCTATGTTAAGAATTCGCTATATAAAACTAGAACTGGTTCACTATCTTATATGAAATCGTTGTCTTTTAAATATAAATTATTGTCTTTACTATCTAACAATGCAAGGGATTTAGTGTCTAATAAAAAGGAAACGCTATCATACACAACAGACCATGCCACCAATACCACCCCAACAATTACACAACCATCAAAAATGCAACCACAACACATTAAAAATGCAACCAATACACAAGTGAAAAAACATTACCATTACACAGTAAAAATGCCACCATGTACACAATAAAAATGCCACCATTTACATAGTAAAAACGTAGAGGTGATCATCAAAAACACTGAGATTATTAGGGGAATTCACTAGGAGAAATAGATAACCAAAACACATAGTGATATTAAAAACATAGAGGGCATTAAGATGTTCACAAAGAGAAATAAATAAACAATACGCAGAGATTTACCCCTTCCAAAATGCAAGAGATCATCAGTAAAAGAAACACAGAGGGTTTATCATTCAATGCTAAGATTTTACCAAAAAAGAAAATGCATATTTGATCCTTCAAGGAAATGCATAGGTAATCAATCAAAGAAATGCAGGGATAATATTTGAAGGAAATGCAAAGGCTTTCGGAGTTTAAGAAATCAAAACGCGGAGGTACTCATTCACAAGAAGGCGCAAGACTAAACATTCGGCCATGAATCAATCAAACACAGAGGTAAGTAAGGGATAGACAGTTGGGAAAAATTTATCCTTCACTCATCATCCATGCACAGAAAAATAGGGCATTTGAATCTATAGGTCTTTAAACATCGGAGTGACGACCATCGATTCGGCTCCTGGTCGACTGCTCAGGCACGGAATGATGACTAAAGGGATAAGGGACGGAAGATAAAACACAATCTCTTCATAATAATCAATAAAAACCACACAGAGATGTCATTGCAATCAGAAGTTGTGTTCGCCAAGGGAAAACAATTCAAAATACAACAAACAAGGGGATTATAATACCGTAGGAAAGTAGGTGCAATACAAATCATGGGAATGAAATCTTCAACCGAGCATAGAGAAATAACATGTGTAAATTAACTTTTATTGCAAGTAACAACTTAAACGGGTATACCTTATCCAACCGCGAATTATCTGTAGTTTATGTCCCACACGCACTCCCTCCAACTCTCGCTTGCCGACCGATGTGACCTCATCGGTACCTCCCAGCCAACGCTAGGGGTACTCTTCTTCCCCCTGAGCCCCTCGAACCACAAAGGGGTCGTGCACACCATACCAGAGATCATCTAGCACCTAGCTCACCTCGCAAGGTCGAGCTACCACTCATTACCTGAACTAGGTATCCCAACTCCCACAAGATAAATTCAGTCAAGGCCAAAAATTCAGCAGTGTAACATTACGCATAAAGATCCCATCCATACTCCTCCTCCATCCTTTTTATAGAGTTTTTAATTAATTAGTTTCCCAAATTCTCATTAAATTCCTTTTTCATAAATTTTAATTTGGAAAAACCTCCCCCGTACACATGTCGCCCGATCCCCTAGTTGCACTAAAAAATTAATTTTATTAATTAATTAATTATTCCTATTTACCTCACCCACCTAAAAGAATTCCTAAAAATGCTCCTAGGTGTCCCAAAATTTCCTTACACTTCTTAAATGTCTTACACCTTACTTAATTCCTTGTTAAGTTCATAATTAGAAAGTTCCAAAGGCAATATTCCTTACTAAGTTAGACATTCAAATTTTTCTTTACCTTTCCACCCCCTTTTTAGGTTTCCCCCTTCTTCCTTAAGTTTTGTATTTCTTTTAAGTTTCCCTCTTTTTCCTTTTTAACTAAAAATCAAATTTAGCAAGTGTAGATAAAATAACCAATTACCCTTTTTCTTCTTTAATTAAAAATTAATTTAGCAAGTGTAGATAAACAACCATTTACCCTCTTTTCTTTTTAACTAAAATTAAATTAACAAAAATAGATAAAAACAACCATTTCCCTTTTTTTAAATTTTAATTCTTCATGATAATTTGACTTAAATAAACTAATTTGATTTTCTTACCCCCTTCATGTTACATGTTTAATTATTATTATTTTTTTGACCACATGTTCTACTTAGACCTAGGTTTTAATTTCTCTAGGTTGGGC
>SNQJ01S0104740.1:8620-28655 GCA_010110895.2 Picea sitchensis
GTGCTGGGTGCAGACTGGCTAAGGACTTTGGGTCCCATTCTCATGGATTTTAAAGACTTAACCATGCAATTCGATCAGGAGGGCCACCAATATAAGTTCTAAGGAATCCTCACTAGTTCACCTGAGATCATTAGTTCCCAGCACATGGACATGCTTCTCAAAAAGGGCCATTCTAGTGTTATCGCCCAACTCCATGGCATAAAAGCAACAGAGACACCCTCGGTACCATAAGACCTCCAAGCCATCCTTTCTAAGCATCAATTGGTCTTTTCCACTCCCCAAGGCCTCCCTCCTTCCCATGGTGTTCACGATCATTCCATCCCCCTTGTACCAGGAAGCCTTCCTCCCAATATCTGTCTTTATCGTCACCCCTTTTCCCCAAAAAATGAAATTGACAAAATGGTCCAGGAACTCCTTAATGCAGGCATTATCCTCCCTAGTACGATTCCCTATTCATCTCCTGTTGTCATGGTCTTGAAGAAAAAAGGTTCTTGGTGAATGTGTCCTGACTTTCATTCCCTCAACAAACTTACCATCAAAGACAAATTCCTCATTCCTATCATTGATGACCTCTTGGATGAATTGAGTGGCGCCCAGTTCTTCACTAAAATGGATCTTCGTTCGGGCTACCACTAGATACATATGAAAGAGGCATATATTCCAAAGACTTCCTTTAGAACTCATGAGGGCCACTATGAGTTTTTGGTCATGCCCTTTGGCTTGTGTAATGCCCCCTCCACCTTCCAAAGCCTCATGAATCATGTCTTTCATCCTTTTCTCCACCATTTTTTTTTAGTTTTCTTTGATGATATCCTCATGATCTGAAAATAGGGGGCTGACTTGTTATGATATGAAAGCACCCTCTACTCCATTAAAATAAACTTTAGGACCTTTCTCAATGTCTTAGTTATGCAAGAGGTTTATTGTGTCAAGTTCGTGCTTGTTTTAAATGTTTATGTGTGAGGTATTTGTAAGGTTAAATATTTTATTTAAATAAATACACAACAAACATATATTGCAGCAAATATAACCAGCAAACTCACAACAATAACAAGATGATAAAGGAGTTCACCCCTAACTGGGCTACATCTCCTTGAGCCTCCATCAATGGACTAGGATCTATGGGATTAGTTTGTCAAATATTCTTTTACAAGCTTCTGCTCAACTCCAATGGATTTAATGACTATACCATTAGGTTCCGAATACATAAAAACCCAAAAAATGACTAATAGAACTCTGAAAACGGACCATGGCTCATCCGAGCATGACCTCTTCTACTTGTGGCCTTGAGCTTCCCTGAGATTCCTTGTGGAAAAAAACACCTGTAAAAGTCCTCAAAAGACTCTGAAACCTATCCAAATGTGTTCAGAGCATAACAATTAGTCAAAAATGACTATTCAATCACAAAAAACAGACTTGGGCTCATCTGACCATGGCCTCCATCAATGGGGGCCCTAAGCTCCCTAGAGCTCCCTGAAACTTCAAGGTAGAAAAACCTGCAAAATAAGTCTCCAAATTCCTTTGAAAACTATTCCAATGGATTCATAACATCCAAAAATCCCTATCTGGGCTTTTTCAACACCTCATTTGGCCAAAAGCTGAAGAAGTTAGGCCTCCTCCCATTTTCCCTCCTTCAAGCTTGTTGTCTCTGGTTCGCCAAAAAGCACCTGTGTGTGAGTAACCTGGCTTCTGGGCATTTCCCATGCCTAAACCTAGCACATGCACCATTTCCACAATGTGTGCCATAATGTATCACCGTTAGCAGACCTAGCCCCCAATTCGCGGAGGTGTTGGACGCATGGGGGGCCATGTGGCCACGTCCCAACGCACAAAAAGGGCTACGTTTCAAGAATGAACGTAGGTGTGACAAGTGGCGGGCGCATTGGTTGAAAAGTGTCCAGGCGAATGTGCTTGTGCCACATATAGGGCACATGGTTGTGGTCATTTAAAACTACCATGCAAATACTTGGCAATGGTCGCATGGGAGGTGCATACAAAACTGTGGGTTGGGGCTAAGCCCCAACCCAGACCCGTGCCCAAAACACAAAACATATAAAATTTAAATATATGTGAAATCTCATATATAATAAGAACCATTATTTGGCATGTTGGTAGGGTGGATCTTGTGAAGACTTTTCATGTGCATGGAGGTCACGGGGTCGAGTCCGGTGGACTCCCCCATAACTTTTACCATAAACCAAACATAGCATAATTTAAATAATTTTAAAACTATATAGTGTTAAGAAAAACTATGGTGGCGCGTTGGTTGGTGGCCCTTGGCAAGCCTTTTCCACAAGTGTGGAGGTATGGGGTTCAATTCCCACAGACTCCATAACAATTTTAAACAACCAACCTTTACCATGGTACCACGTGGCAGCCCATGCCTGGGCCACGTGGCACCACTCCATTTGCCAATTAGATGCCACGTCTCGAAACATGATTCGTCCACATATGCCAACTACCAATTCATCACTGACATGTCATCTCTTTCCACATCACCTCTACCATGTTAGCGTTGCCATGTGTCAGGTCGTACACCTACCATGTCATCATGTACGGATTGTACAATCAACATTTTTTTTTTGCCTGTTTGGCAAATCGAACAGATCGCGATATCTCACTCATCCAATGTTCATTTGAGACCATTCAAAGTGTGTTGGGTTTGTGACAACGATTTCTATGTACCCGTTCGTTTTGAAGTGATTCTGAGAACTTTGATTTTTGGGCTAAATTTTGACCCCTGGTCCAGATTCTGATCACACCTTCCCACTGAAAGGATTTTGGACCCACAAAAGCTAATGATTATCTACCTGAGCTTCAATACTCCTCTACTTCCAAGTTCTATCAATTGATTCTACTTGAAAAGTCTTTTTGGCAATCACCTGGGAACCTTGACATGCCTTGCACTACAATTGGCTATGTCCCTCAACCACTATTCTCTGGCTATTGTTGACCCATTGTTATCCTTGTGCTTGGAATACTGACAGCCTTTCCACTGAGAATCAATTCCCTCTTGTGAACTCTTTAGCATCAACACAATTCTCTCTACAATGGCTACAAAAAAGTTTTCCTGCGACATTTTGTCACAAACCAAGAAAACCATCAATCTTGAAAACAAATTTTATACAAGACTAAAAATGATGCCAACAAAGTCTTTTTTCTCTTCAAGCAAATGGTCACATCTTGTACTTCATCAAAATGCATGGGTTTTCCTACATCTTGGTGTACTCAATATCGAATTACAAGCCGACAAACACAATCGACTAAACATAAATTAGAAAAAACATGATCGACATAACATATTCGTCAAGACAACATTGACACAAATTGAGACTCATTTGAAACATATCAACATTCCCAATGAAAATTCAACATTCATGATACCACAACCATGTTACAATCATGAGTAATTCATAATGAACTATCACCAGTTCGCGTTTACACACACAAAAACACATGCATGTGCATAGCTCTCTTCAACTCTCAGCTAATTTTTCAGGCTTATAAAGTATAAACCCAAAACTTATGTGGTACATGGTGAAATGAAAGAGGATGTAAATGGCTGCAACAAGTGAGTATCCTACCCATCTCTTCCTCTAGATGAAGTTATTGCAACAACAAAGATGCCCTTCAAAGTAGATGCAGCATTCACATGCAAACTTGCATCATACAAGTTGTGATAAGCTACTACAACTTGTCAAAATTTCAGCAATGGATACATAAGGATAAGAAAAGTGCATTTACATTAGAAAATGCAAGCCTTACTTGTTTAATAATTCTAACCATTTCTTACCAAGTCAATTAATGGTGACATTTTCTATTGAAAACCGTCTTCCTGTGAATTATCTTGACTCACATCAATGATGGAATCTCCTCTTCCATTGTTTTCGGTCTCTTTATCCAAATGTTTCTTGTGATGTGGATGAGTGGTTGGATGCAATGTCAACATTGGTCAATTAGATGACCCCTCTTATGGTACAAATATTTTGCGTCACTCACTCAAGTTTCCGCTTGGAAATTTTACCGAATGTGGTCAATCTTTTTTCAACATCTTGAAACATGATGGTTATCCTAGAAATGATATGCATGGACTTTTTCTGCCATTTTACATGCAAATTTACCATGTAAAAATCAAAAGCGGCCAGATGATAGGAAAATATGTGAACATTCACCTTTGTAAGCCTTCTTGAGGAGAGTGAATTTGATTACTGTCTCCTTTGAAGATAACAAAATGTCTTCTCCTCATAGTTCCACAGCTCTCATTGTTTCACACATTTGCATTCATATTGAACACATACTTTGCATGTTTGAGGGATTGACCTTGCAACAAAGTTGTTCTTGGAACTTTTTCCCTTTTCTCCTCAACTTTGGAATATGATCCATCTTTTTGTTAATATCCAAGACCATAATACTTTGGCCTCTCCTCAATAAAAATAAAATCAGCAATGCCTTGTGCGTGCTTGCCTAACCCTCTACCTTCATAGCCCATTTTTAACAATAACTTGGACCCTATTCCTCCTGTGTAAGCTAGATATTCAAAAACACCAAATCATTCATCTTGAAAGGAATTTGAAGAAAAACTAGCATTACATACCTCATGTTCATGCATGTACTTGGTAAGGGTTTCCTTTTTCTCATGGAGTTGAGTCTCCATCATGCAACTTTTCAAGAAGGTGAGTGCTTCTCACTCCTTCATAGTATCCAGCTGCTCTTGAAGGACAATTTTCTCTTCTCTATCTTCCCACAACTCTTGTACCATATCTCTCATGAGATTTCAGCTCGCTAAACATCTCTTTGTCAAGAGCAGATAATGAAGATGTGTAGAACCTATCAATGTTTGAAGCTTCCTCCCATCCTTGCAATATGTCAGCAACACAAAACTTGCACAATAATACCAACAACTAAATCTCAGCTATCTACCAACAATCCATTGAAAAATATGCTCGATGCATTTATCTGAAAATAGAGGGCTAACTTGTTATTCTATGCAAGCACCCTCTACTTCATTAATATAAACTTTACATGACTTTGCTTCATGTGTTAAAAATATGTAATGTAAACTTATGTGTTAAGTTTGTGTTTCTTTCTTTAAATGTTTATGTGTGAGGAAATTTTCCTTTATGGTTAAATATGTGTTTTAAAATAAATACACAACAAACATATCTGCAAAAATATAAACTAACAAACTCATGACAATAACAAGATGATAAGGAGTTCACCCCCAACTGGGCTCCCATCTCCTTGAGCCTCGATCAATGGACTAGATCTCACGGGATTAGTTGTCAAATATTATTTTAAAAGTTGCTTCTAAACTCAATAAGATTTACTAATTGTACCATTTGGTTCAGAATACATAAAAACCAAAAATGACTAATAGAACTCTACAAACGAATCATGGCTCATCTGGGCGCTGACCTCTCTTCTGCATGTGGCCTTGAGCTTCTCTGAGCTTACTTGTGGCCAAAAACACCTGTAAAAGTCATCAAAATCCTCTAAGCCTATCCCAGTATGTGTTCATAGCATAACAATTGAGTCAGAAATGACTATTCAGTCACAAAAAAAATAGACTTGGGCTCATTTGACCATGGCCTCCATCAATGGGGGCCCTAAGCTCCCCTAGAGCTCCTTGAAACTTCAAGGTAGAAAACACTATAATATAAGTCTCCAAATTCCTTTAAAAACTATGCCAATGGATTTAAAACATACAAAAACCCCTACTTCAAGTTTTCCAACACCTCATTTGGCCAAAAGATGAAGAGATTAGGCTCAACCATTTTCCCTTTCAATCTTGTTGTCTCTGGTTTACCAAAGAAACTTTGTGTGGTAACCCTAGCTGAAGTTTTTTTCGTGCCTAAACCCAGCACATGTTTGCATGCCTGCAAAACACGCAAAATTGTCGCATCGTTATCGAACTAAGCCCCCAAAACGCGAAGGTGTTGGACGTGTGGGTCATGTGACCACGTCCCCGCGCACCAAAAAGGGCTACGTTTCAAGAATGAATCTAGGTGTGACAAGTGGTGGGCGCATTGGTTGACAATTTTCTAGGGGAATTTAGTTGTGCCACATATCAGGCACATGGTTGTTGTCATTTAAAACTCCCACTCAAATACTTTGCAATGGTCGCATGGGAGGAGCGTACAAAACCATGGGTTGGGGAATAAATCCCTAACGGACTGCTTAAAAACACAAAACATATAAAATTTAAATATATGTGAAATCACATATATAATAAGAACCATTATTTGGCACATTGGCAGGGTGGATCTTGCAAAGACTTTGAATGTGTGTGGAGGTCACGGGGTCCATTCGGTGGACTCTCCCATAACTTTTACCATAAACCAAACATAGAACAACTTAATTAATTTTAAGATCATATAGTGTTAAGAAACACTATGGTGGCACTTTGGTTGGTGGCCCTTGCTAAGACTTTTCCACAAGTGTGGAGGTCTTAGGTTTGATTCTGAGACTCCATAACGATTTTAAACAACCAACCTTTACCATGGTGCCACGTGGCAACACATGACTAGGCCACGTGGCAACAAATTATTGTCCCACGTCACCTCGTTGCACAGATAGCCACATCACCTCTACCACATCAACATGTACAGTCAAGCCACATCACCTCTGCCACATCACCTCTTCCATGTCATCATTTCCACATGTCAGGTCATACACCCGCCACGTCATCATGTATCTTGGACTGTCTGGAACAGATTTTTTTTGCTGTTTGGCCGAATCAAACAAATCCGATAACTCACTCATCGATGTCTGACGGGCACGGTGAAGTGGAGTTCGGAGTTCTGCGTGATACTTGAAGCCTATACCTTTGTCTCCATTTTGGAAGCAATTCGAGAACTTTGAATTTTGGGCTAATTTGACCCTAGTCTAGATTCTGATCACCTCATCTATAGAAAAACACGAGAAGACATGCCATCTTTCATGTGGATCGGAGTTCTCCATCTACTCTCTGGCTGCTTTTTGCTTGGCTTGATCTAAATATTCTTTTTTGGTGCCTCGATAGAATCGCCAGTCATCTGGGGTTGGCAAAGACCGGCGTCGAATGAATCCTAAAAGATTGAATCTATGCAAGATTGGCCTCACCCAAAGAATCTTAAGAGCTTGAGTTGATTTCTAGGCTTAACAGGGTATTATCGCAAATTTTTTAAGAATTATGGGAAGATTCCAGCACCTCTCACTACTCTCCTAAAAGAACTCTTTCACTTGGATCAGTCATTTACTCTGGAGCTTTCAAACCTTGAAGATGGCCATGTACACCACTCCGGTCCTCAGCCCTTCCGATTTCACAAAGACCTTTGTGTTGGAATCATGATGCCTTAGGCAGGAATTAGTGTTGTCTGCCTTGGCAAAGAGGTCAGCCTTTGGCTACTGACAAGCAACTATTTGAAAATCACGGGCAAATCCATATAAGAAAAGGAAATGTTGGCTATTATATAAATTGGATGCAATGGAATCCTTATTTGTTGGGGAAACACTTCCAATTTAAGACATATCATCAAAGCCTCGTGTATTTTTTGGAACAATGCATTCCTCCCCGAAGCAACAAAAGTGGGTGACTAACCTCTTTAGATATGATTATGAAAGGATCATTTTATAAGAAAGGCCATTGATGTGGTGGCTGATACACTTTTCCAAAAATATGAAGATGAAGGATCCCTTTTTCTCTTTCATTCATTGTACCAAAATTAACCAAGCCATTCACTAGATAATACAATATCAAAAGTTCACAGTTGATCCAACAATGGTAGTCCAATGCTCTAGCTTCCCAGGGTACTCTTGGCTCCATGAAATGTGATACAAAAGGTGGGTTTGTATTTGAGTAAATAATCAAAGATTAAATCCACAGGTAATTTTTGAGCTTCATACCACACCCACATCGGGGCACTGGGTTCACCAAAACCTATGACGATGTCAGCGTTCATTTTCTAGGATGGTATGAAACAAGACATTAAATGAATTTGTGGCTGGATGTTGTGTCAGTAACAAGGGAGAAATAGTCAAATGAAATTAGGGCACACACCACTTCCGATTCCCACTGTTATTTGGAAGGATATCTCTATGGGATTTTATTACCAGCTTACTAATTTAGAATGAAATCTACATCATCATGGTAGTTGTTGATGGCCTTCCAAGTATGCTCATTTGTATGCACCCGCCCCAGCACCCATTTATAGCATCCTGATGGCTCAAATCCTGTGGATCGGGTCTTCAGCTTCATGGCATATCCTCTATTGTTTAAATTGTGACCTTTCGCAAGCAAATTTTGGCAAGAACTATTCAAGATACAAGGCATAATTTCATCTCAAGCACAACTTATCATCCCGGTGATGGCCAAATGGAATTTGTTGTCAACAAGTGTTTGGAAACATATTTGGGGTGTTTTTCTCGAGAAAATAAAAATGGAGTGGGCTAATGGTTTATCTATTTGAATGGTGGTACAACACTTCAACACCATCTGACTACATATGACTCCTTTTGGGCGGGTATATGGATAAGATCACCTTTAGTTCTCATACTTCTTGGGTGCGAAGGTCGGAGTTGACCTAACACTTCTGGTCGAGGCTATTCTTCGTGCCCTCAGAGAATTTGTTCATGGAGGCAACGAGAATGCATGAAGAAACAAGAAGATCGAATTAAGCTCTGAGCGATAAATTTTGAAGGGGATCAGTTGTTTCTTTGATTGCAACCTTACAAGCAAATTTCCATCAAGGCCGATCATTTTCATAAGCTAGCACTTAATTTTATGGTCCTTATACCATGCTCAAGCATGTGGGACAGTCGCATATCAATTAGCTTTGCTTCTAGCCATTGAAGCTTCCATCATAATTTTTTTCCACATGTTTCATGTAAAGAAGGTGATTGGAGCTAAGTGCCAAATTCAAACCAACCGAGAGTTAGTTGAAGAAGAGAGAGGATCATTGGCTACAACCGAGCGATTTTGGACCCGGCGTGTGGCGTCTCGTCAAGAACCATCAAGAAGTGTTAGTTCCGATTGGAAAGATACAACTCTTGAGCGTTCGCTTGGGAACCAACTACCATTCAACAATTTCCTCATCTCAAACACTTGAGGACAAGTTTGTTTTAAGAAGTAGGACATGTTTAGGGTCCTAACCCACACATAGGTAGAACAATATATTTGGATGTAATAAAAGGTCAATATTAATAAGGCCTTTTAATAAAATAGAATAAGGTGGATGCAAAGAAGACCTAATAAAAGCTTACCACGCTTCTAGAAGGATCTTCCTCGATGCTTCTTTTAGTATAAATAGAAGTCGATGGTATGAGAACCCTATCTTGGATATTATTGTAATAGAATATACTCAACTAGAAGTTGTCCCTCAAAGAGGCGTGAACATTTCTTTCGATTCAAAGTGTTATTTAAATTGTTATTCTTATATCATTGATGTGTTATTATGGAGATTATGATAGTTATATTATTGTTATTCTTCCATTACTAGCATTTTAGTTACATTGTACATTTTATATTTGGTATATTACAATATCTTGCATGAAATTTTTGAAATGGGCAACTGAATATGTGAAATTTTGAGACTTTGGGGAGTATGATTCAATGACTTGCAAATGAAGCATACACATGATACATTGGGATGTTGTTGAACACCTAAAATTTTCAATATTGGTTTTGGATGACCACTAACCAATTGATACATGGTATCAATTGGTTGGTGGTCATCCCAAACCATAGATTGAGAGATCACTTTCATTGTTAGCGATAGTAAAATTAGTGATACTGCATGTTCAACAATTGGCAGAGAGAAAACATCAAATTCTTCTAGATAAAATACTTGGAAAAATGATTGAATTGTCGAGCAATCGGGGAATGTTCAGATGTAGTTTTTCACTTCCATATCATCTCTCTTCCGGAGTTCATTTGTTAACACTACGTAATTTTCCCCAAGGATGTGATAGAGTCATAGAGGCAGCGTCAAAACCATAGGAGTCTTGGATCTATCCATCCAAGACTCGAGGAAGATATCTCTATATGGATTAGCTTGGTTTGGAATAGGATATTAGGCTATTTACATGAAATTAGGGAGTTTTTGGTTTTAGAATGTGTTGGTTTGGGACATGAAGACCGTGGGCGAATGGGTTATATTAGCTACATGTAACAGATTAACTCTCGAGATCAAATGAATCTCTTACAGGGCAGGGAAGTGGAAATGTTAGTTGAAATAAGTTTTACAATGGTGTGAAATGAGGAAGAAATGGGGAAGGAAAAAACTGAGCAAATGAGCAGTTAAGAAGAATTCCTAAGCCCGGACTTTAGAAGAAACATAAAGATTATCAAGAGATCAGATATAGAGTATTTCACCAATCAGTTCTGCTATATTACTATCCTTTGCCAGTAAGAATTTGAAAACAAGTGAATGATAACCTGAAACACTTAATAGAGAAACGAAACACCACGAACATCTTGACACAAGAATCCTAATAACAGTTTGCTTATTTATAATTGATCATTTAAAGATTACAATCAAACATCCTCTTGGAAAAACAAACCCATGGTCCCATGAAAGGAAAAAATACACCTCACGGGTTGAACCTATTTGTGGAAATCATGAATAAATAGGATAGATCTCCCAACCCATTGTGTCAGTTAGTTTTATGCCTCGGCCAAAAATAGCCACAAAGCAAAATCATGAATTGTCAAAATGCGAAAAGAGCGGTCCTAATTCTTCAAAAAGGGGTTCGAACAGGCATTTGTTTCTTTTCAACGATGAAACTTGGGAAAACAATGAAGGATGTTATTGTATATGGGAATGTTATGGACAAAACCATCCTTTGAACTTTCACCAAATTCACCTCAGGTTAATTCGTAACAACTCCTTGCAGTCGAGGCTATGAAAAACCGAAAATTCTAAAAAAGAGGCTGAAAGACAACTTCAATTATCCCAACTGGTAGAACCTATGAAAAAAATGAGAGAGGTTTTTGTTATTCATCACATTGTGAAAAAACCTCTCTCAGTTCCCCAAGAATCCCTTTCATTTCTAAAAATATTGAGTTGAGAAATGTTTATGTAACATAAAATATTAAAATAAAAAAAAAAAAATGAGAAAAGTGGTTTTTTTTTTTTTTTTTTTTTTTTTTTTTTTTTTTTTTTTTTTTTTTTTTTTTTTTGGGGGGGGTCCGCTGAAATGGGGATCTGACACCTGTGCGGTGGGTGGTATTGGAAAACAACTATCCCGGACCCCCTTCTCATTAAACTCCGGATGGTGAGGGGGAATTAAAAGTTATGACCATGGATTTTATTTGTTTGATGTATGAGAGTGTCTTGAGGGTAAATTAGGATAGTTTAGTTTTTTAATTTTTTAGTTTTTGTTTTAATATTGTTTTCATGTTTTATTTGTTATATATATTTTGTTTGTTTTTAAATTTGTTTTAATATATTTTATTTATATGTTTGTTTTTAAGTTTTGTTTTGTATTTTATTATGTTTTGTTTATATTTTTTATTATATTTTATTTGTATTTTATTTGTTGTTTTATTACTTTTTTATATATTTTATTTTGTTTATTAGTTTTCTTTTTTATATGTTTTATTTAATCTAAAACTAACCTAGTTACTAACCTAACTATATTATTAATCATTAATTAATTAATTAATGAAACTATATTATTAATCATTAATTAATTAATTAATGATTAATTTATTATTAATTAGTCTAACATAAAACTAACTATACTAAACTTATTACTAACATTATTAATTAATATAATCATTTGTTTATTATCCTAAGTGGGTTTATTCGTGGACAGGTGATGGGCGAGATGTGGCTCAGGGACAAAAAGACAACGGAATGAGTGGCGCAGAGGTTGTTGAACAATGCAGAAAAGGTGATGGAGGATCGGGCCCAATGGATGGATGACATGTTGGGACAGGGCCTGCCAAAGAAAAATGCCTCATTCTGGACCCCCCCCCCATCGTTAAAGGCAGAATAGTCGAGGGGGTCTGGAATTCAATCTCAGTCGTTGATGAAAGCGTTGGTGCTTAAGTTGTTCATATGTGTGCCTTCATTATCTCCAATTTTGGACCCCCCTGTCATTAAAGGTAGAACGGTCGGGGTGTTTCGGAAAAACTTGTGAACCGTAGATCTCAGCGCCAGCTTCTCAACCATTCATTTATGCGTTGTCTTTACTATGTGAGCGCAAAGTCGTATTTGCTCCAAAACTTAGGATAAGTGCATTACGTGGATTTTGTGCACTGCTTCCCTTGCTTTGGTCTCCATGGGGCTAGGAAAAACCACTCAGTGTCAACAACCATGAATTTTCTTTTCTTTTCCTTGAAAATAATTTGCAGAGATGAAATGTTATTTGCAAGCCAATATACACCCAGAGTGAAAAATTTCCAGCCACCAGATGATACTATGAATTATAGGGTTATAACAGTGGCTCCACCTGGGGATGGAAACTTCTTTCAAGAGGTGTCAAGAAGCATGGACCTCTGAACATGCAGACCAGTGCTTTATCCATTGGGCTGGTCCCAAAATCTTATTCTGCAACCTGTACCTATTTTGATCTTGCAACTGAAACCAAATTAAGATAAGCACTCCTGAAAAAGAGATGCTCAGAATGTTGAGCTTATTCAAAACTGCTACCTACCCTACACTACTGACAATTTCATCTTTCTAAATGATACAAGAATTCCAATGCAGCCAATCAAGTAGTTGTTGAGACCATAGGATTGTTTGACTGCTCGTTAGCACAGTGAAAATCACATCTTGACCTTTTTCCCATAGACTCAAAATTGCAAAGTGTAAAGGCCACTGCTGAAAACATGATTGATATTTACCATAGAGACCTCGACAATATTGAAGAACAAAAGTACTGCCAGAGATAGATTGAGGCTCTATAGTGAAACAATTCTCCATACAGGTAGCTATAGGATCAAGGTAGAAATGACACGTTCCTTGATTTTTTAATGGCAGCTCTGGCACTGTATCTATGTTATTTTCATCCTCATGCATTTCTTGACATGGCCACAACTGCTCTGATGGGATTTGTAATGTGACTTCTACTAAAAAAGACAATGAAGTTGACTGCCTGATCATGTCAATATCATAACAACGTTTTATCGCATAGATAGATGATGAAAAATACTTTGACAACACAAGTCATCCAACACATATGATATTGGATCCTGTAGAAATTGAACTGACTGTTGCATTGGTTCCACTGAAACTTCTTGATTTTCTGTGTTTTTATCCTTTAGCATATACTCAAGATTCTCCTTCAAAATTTGAAATGAATTAAAGCACAATGGTATAGAGTTATTTTGGATTAACTCACAGTTTGTCTCAGGCTTTAAGATTTCATTTGAAATTTGAAAATCAAAGTAGGTAAAGGGATGCAACTCTGGATTTAGAATAGCCTCCGCATCCTTAATGGCATCTTCAACTAATTGATCAAGGAAATTTTTGTCTTCACTATTTACAACCGGCCTAGAGTTTCTTTTCAAAAATTGAAAAGATGAGAAATATAAGGGCAAAGATTTTTGCCTTACTTTGAATTTATTTTTCTCTTCCTCATCACTGTCATGACTGTTGTGCAAGGGTTGATTGTCATATCTAAACTGTAAATGATATTCTTCCTCCCAATGACATGGTGTTGATTGCTTTGAACAATCCACGTCTATTTCAGCCTCATTCTCATCATTATACTGATCACACTTGGGTGGATTATCCAAGTAGGGAATGCCATCAAACATGCACATCATATCAGCTAATGGCTCTTCTGCAAGTTGATATGGAGCTTCATCTTTGATTGTGTTGTGAATTGAATACATGAAAGAATCATTATCCAAACCATGGTACCAAGGATGAGAAACAAAATGTTTGGGAACAATGACCTTTTATTTCTTTGAAATCAATGGAACATGATGTTTTTGGATAGCAAGCTCATCTCTTCTATTGATCCTTTGCATCATCTTTTCCATGGCACTGGCCAAAATATCCAGTTTAGCTTCTAATGACTTCAACTGCTCCTTTTCTTTGTTCTTTACTTTTGACCTTTTGATCAGCAAGTTGGCCTCCACATCAACTGCAACCTTTTGCATTTCTTCAAGGCTCACAGTGTTCCTTTCTCTTAACTGAAATTTCATCTCAAGATTGAAGGCATCTGGGTAATGCAAGTGAGTTGATCCTAGGGGTGGCCTTATATCAGCAGTTATTGCATGATATACCTTATTGAATTTGGCTGAAAACTGATGTATTGTCTCCCCTGGATTTCTTTTCAAGTGGTCATATTCTTCTAGGATGAGGAAAACATTTCCCATGACCACCCATCTATCTAGGAAAACTTGCATAAATTCATGAAAATTTCTGATATTTCCAGCTGGCAGATTTCTAAACCAATTTTTAACTTTACCTTGCAAAGATAGGGAAAAAATCCCAATACAGACATCATCATCATCAACCTCATAAAGGTGAAGGAAATCCTCAAGGTTTTGAATATGTTTTTCAGTGGTGATCTTCCCATTTTCTCCATCAAACCTGGGCATATTATTGATGTAATTGACAGGGAGGTCATGGAGAATAGGAGGCAAATCTAGAGGCTTATATCAGTCTAGGACTTTTGCAAGCACATGAGATGAAGAAAGAGGCTCACAACCATCTAGAGGTTTAGCAAGAGTAGGAGATAAATAAGGAGGCTTATGTCTCACTAGGGTTTCTACAGGTGCATCTGGGATGTGCACAGGTGTATGAGTATGTACATAATCTACAATTGGGGATATGATCTCTTGAGGCTCATCAATCGACATGTGGTCAATGTAATATTCAGTAATATACTTTTGATCAGGCTTAGAATAAGACAAAACATAATTGTAGATAAAACCAAAGATGTCTTGAATGCAATTTGAGCTTGAGTACCTAGTCTTTCTAGGCTTCTTGGGCATGCTTTAGGTTCTTCCTCCAGTGGAGTCTTTGCGTTGGCACTGTCTAGAGATGGTTGGAGTCACTAGGTGAATGATCTCAGCCTTCCAGTGTCTGGTCACTATCCACCATCAGTGATCAGATCTGGAGCTTTGAAGTGTACTACTGCGGAGAGTTCCCCAGTGGAGTCACCATTTTGTTAGCACTCTGTAATTTGCCCAAGGTTGTGATGGCAGTTATAGAGGCAACATCAAAACCACTTTGAGTCTTGGATATATCCCTCCAAGACTCAGAGAGGGATATCTCTATATGATTTAGCTTGGTTTGGAATAGGCTATTAGGCTGGTTATGAGGGGTCGAGGTTTTTGGTTTTTAAATGGTTGTTTTGGGACAATAAGGAGGGCCATTGGGTGAATGGGGTCTGTGCTTACATATATGATTAACTCTCAGATCTAAACAAATCTCTTACACTGGGCAAGGTAGTGGAAATGTTGGATTGAAATAATTTTTAATGGTGTGAAATGAGGAAGAAATAGGGGAGGAAAAAATCTAGGCAAAGGAGCAGTTAAGAATTCCTAAACTAAACTTTTAGAAGCGAAACATAAATATTATCAGGAACCAGAAGCAGAGTGTTTTCTCCAATAAATTATGCTCTATTATTATCCTTTGACAATAAGAATTTGAAAACAAGTGAAATGATAACCTGAAACACTTAATAGAGAAAAGAAACACCACCAACATCTCGACACAAGAATCTTGATAACAATTTTCTTATTTATGATCGATCATTTAAATATTACAGACAAACATCCTCCTGGAAAAACAAACCCATGGTCCAACAAAGTAAAAAAAATACACCTCACAGGTCAAACCTATTTACATTAAAATACTCTGAATAAATAGGATATATCTCCCAACCAGTTGTGTTAGTCGGTTTTAACTGCCTCATCCAAAAATAGCCACAAATCCCCAAAAATCCTGAACTGTCCGCCATTAAAGATGGGCCTAATTTCTGCAAAAAAGGGGTCCGAACAGACATTTGTTTCTCTTCAATGCTGACACCTGGGAAAACAATGAAGGAGGTTATTGTATATGGGCATGGTTTGGACAAAAACCTCCTTTGGTTTCACCAAATTCACCTCCATATGACCATTACATCTCCAGCACGATCGGGACTGTAAAAGAAAAACCAAAAATTCAAAAAAAGAGGCTGAAAGACAACTTTGAAAACTCCTTTCTCATGGCACCTGTGAAAAAATTGAAAGAGGTTTTTGTTCTTCATCCCGTGATGAGAAAAAACCTCTCTTGGATTTTTAAAATGCATCTTGATTTGCCCAAAATCCGTTTCGAAAGAAGACGTACTGAAATAGGCAAAACTGGGCGAAAAATGAGAAAAGTGTTTTTTTTGGGGATGGGTGGTATTTTGGACCCCCTCTGAGGTGGTAAGTGGTTTTGGGGTGGNGGGGGGGGGGTCCACTGACATGTGAGGGCGAGACCTGTCTGGGGGATGGTAATGGAAAACCATCATTCTGGACCCCCTCTCTCGTTAAACTCCAGATGGTGCGGGGGGGTCCCGAAAGTTTTATGACCATGGATTTATTTGTTTGATGTATGCGAGTGTATGGGGAGGTAGACTTAGGATAGTTTAGTTTTTAATTTTTTTAGTTTTTGTTTTTAATATTGTTTTCATGTTTTATCTGTTATATATTTTTTGTTTGTTTTTTAAATTTGTTTTAATATATTTTATCTATATGTTTGTTTAAGTTTTGTTTTGTATTTTATTATGTTTTGTTTATATTTTTTTATTATATTTTATTTGTATTTGTATTTTAATTTGTTTTATTACTTTTTTTTATATATTTTATTTTGTTTATTAGTTTTTCGTTTTATATGTTTTATTTAATCTAAAAAACTAACCTAGTTACTAACCTAACTATATTATTAATCATTAATTAATTAATGATTAATTTATTATTAATTAGTCTAACATAAAACTAATTATACTAAACTTATTACTAACATTATTAATTAATATAATCATTTGTTTATTATCCTAAGTGGGTTTATTCGTGGATGGGTGATGGGTGAGATGTGGCTCAGGGACGAAAAGACAAGGGAATGAGTGGTGCAAAGGTGGATGAAGAATGTAGAAAAGGTGATGGAGGATCAGGCACAATGGATGGATGACACGTTGGGACAGGGCCTGCCAAAGAAAAATGCCTCATTCTGGACCCCCCCCCACCATTAAAGGGAGAATGGTCAGGGGGGTCTGGAATTCGATCTCAGCCGTTGATGAAAGAATTGGTGCTTCATCCGTTCAGATGTGTGCCTTCGTTATCTCTGATTCCGGACCCCCTCCTATCGTTAAAGGTAGAACGGTCGGGGGGTCCAGAAAAACTTGTGAACCGTAGATCTCAGCGCCAGCTTCTCAATCGTTCATTTATGCGTTGTCTTTACTCTATGAGCGCAAAGTTGTATTTGCTCCAAAAATTAGGATAAGTGCATTACGTGGATTTTGTGCACTGTTTCCCTTGCTTTGGTCTCCATGGGGCTAGGAAAAACCACTCAACGTCAACAACCATGAATTTTCTTTTATTTTCCTTGAAAATAATTTGTAGAGATGAAATATTATTTGCAAGCCAATATACACCCAGAGTGAAAAATTTCCAGTCACCAGATGATACTATGAATTATAGGGTTATAACACATTTCAGATGAACAAATTCAATATCTAGATTGGCGATTTTTCAAGAAGTTCTTCATTGTATCTTAGCTCAGGAGTTTCAACATGAAGATATGGAGATATACCAACTTATGCACCTACTTTGTTGGTATTGTTATTTGGAATTATGATTGAGGGGGGGAATGTTAGCCTCTTTCTCATATACAATCATTAAGTCTTAATATACCACCTTTGTATATTTTACATGCGAGGATATAGTTGTTATCCTAATTGTGTTTCTAGATTCCTATATGTCCTCCTCCTACCTTATCTCCTGATGAGGTGTTGATGTGAGAACAACTGAGGTGGCTTCATTATTGTATTATATATTTGTATCATTAATATGAATACAATGTTCAGAATTATGGCTTGAGGCCTTTTCCGCTAATCTTCTTGTCCTAATATTTCTATGCTCAATTTACTCACAACCAATGAAAAAGATGATGAGAAAGAAAAACCGCCCTAAAATTCAACCATAAAAAGGTTTCCTATCACTCTGCATGCACTCAACTGTTTGGAAAAATACCCAAGAAGACTCAACAACCATCAAAACTCACCCAATAAACACCAAACTCTGCGAGTAAGAAAAATAGGTTGATGTATGTGTATGCTTAAGAAAAAATCATGTATGTACGTGCCCTGTAGAAGGACAACTTGTGTATGTATGTGTCTGTCAAGGGAAAACCCACGTATATGTATTAAAACACTTCCAGGTCAAGAATAATGCCAAGAAACTCAGATTCAAAGTAAAAACAAGTTGTCAAACATTCAGGTGACAAGGAAACTCAAGCTAATAGAGAGAAATCGAAGGAGAAAAACACTCCAAATCACAAAATAGAAGATTATCTCCCCAGTTTGGTCATCAATTTTGTTACAAGGAAAATCACTCTATGTCATGGGGTAAACCACAATAGATGGAATGACTACAGAAATCAAATCTAATCCCAAGTATGCTATATAAATGAAAATGCTAACAAGACAAGATAAAGAGCCTACCTCATCCGGACGTTCAATAAAGACCATCGTTGAGCACTTAACTCAAATATTTATACCTGTAACTTGTCCTCAACAACCAAGATACGCAAGAATATGGTGATAATATATAATGTTAGCACATACAATATCATAATCCATTAACATTCATAAAAAATACGCCCATGGAATAATAATTCATATATTTGGAAGATATCAATTGTATGAGAAAAGAGAATTTCTATTAAAAAATGAACAACATAAGTGTATGAGTGACAAACTCCCATGTTGACACATATCAAAACTAAGAAACAAAGTCCCTTCTAGCTGGGCTTCCAACACTTCAATCCTCCACCAAAGGCAATCTCATATAAAAGAGACAATGAGGTTCTCCATCAAAGAGGGAAGAGATTGAGTGTTGAACAATGTGTTCAAACTTTAAAGGAAAAAGGGATGCAGACCCAATATGAAGTGAAAAAATTCTCCAAAGTATCTTTTCTCTCAAAAGTTGAATTATCTTCTCTTCCATGCTTTGGATATGACCAAATTTATAGCCTTGAAATGGAATGGAAGGTCCAAGTTAGAGTGTTTCCAGTAAATGGAAGGTCAAGGATCATGGATCTCTTGACGTGACATGGAAACCCAACACAATTTTTAATTGTGAGCACCAAACTCGATGCACACGGGTTGTAGTGGTGCAACTAGCGTATACGCATGCTATCTAACTGGTAGGGCACATATATGTGGAAGAATATGATTTTTTAGCTCTGGGAAGTGCAAAAGGGGACTTCAAGTCGGCATAGGGAAATGGAAAGGCCTTCTGATAAAGTTGCATGGGGTCAGACAAATCTTTATATAACATGGTTAAGCCAAAAAAAATTATACAAGAAAGAATATATGCATATATTGTAATATATTGATATATGTCAAGAAAAAAATAGATTAAAAGTAGTAAACATTATTAATTTTTTATTTTTTTTGTATATTTTGAATCTGCACAACCAAATCTATCTATGTCTATAGTTTAGTCAATAACTGAATTGTGTATCCTATAGAAAAAGAACCTCAAAAATAGAGATATAGAGAGGAATTCATAAAAATGGAGGATTTTATGTATTTGCAGACCGATTCACTAGGTTTTTCATCTCAAACCTAAATCCAAGGAAACAAAATTAGCAAACATGTATGCTAGAGTTGTCACTCCCGCCCGAAAATATTGAAATTTAAATAATGCATGCGTTCTTTAGGAACACGTGCATGTGTGTTCCAAAAGTGCATGTTCGTTCCTAATGCACACATGTGTTACTAAAGTTCACACACATTTATAAAACACATGCACGTTATTAGGAACAAGAACATGCACACATTCATGTTAATATAAATTAATTCTCTCTCTCCCCCCCCTTGCCGCCCTCTCCCTCCTTCCCTCTAT
>SNQJ01S0104740.1:28665-39940 GCA_010110895.2 Picea sitchensis
GAGGGGGGTAGAGAGAGAGGGGAGGGGATATGGGGGAGAGAGAGAGAGTGGGGGATAGATAGATATTTCATGTTAATAGTTCTATGGGGAAAATCCCCCTAATCTAGGTCTAGTGACTAAGCAGAGCCTTGACACCCTAAAAGGAAAAAAATATTCTATTATATGCCAAACCAAACACAACCTTATGATAGTTAAGGGAATATAAGGAATATAAGAATGTGTACCTTAAGTCCTTATGGCTAATTTCGATCCCTTTCAATGGTTGTCCATTCCAATACTGCAGGCCTCCTCTCAAAGCTATTGTGAAAACAATGCTACAGAACAATATAGGACAACATATTCTTAATTATCAAGACAATATAAAGAGTTAGTTATTCATTAAAATATTCATAAACAAAAAAACATAGACATAAATATCTGGTACAAGAAACTTTCTCTTTTATTAATAATAAAATTGGAAATTACAACCTGAATTTTGTTGGCACCGCTCCACGAACCTCGCCCAATTTCCTCTAATTTGTGTCTAAGTGCACTATTCCCAATACTATCATCATCACCAACAAGACAATATAAGGGAAAGGGATGGATAGTGTAAGCAGGATGGATGGAAGGGAATGTTGAGGATGAAACTAGGAGTAAAATGAAGAAGGCTTGGAATACAAGACAGAAAATCCGATAGAGTTCTTTTGCCTCTAGTTTGATATATACAAATTAACCCCCTAGGGCCCTTTTTATATGAGAAAATGATGGTTAATTTGTTTCCAGAAGGGATACAGTGGGTAAGATGGTTGCAAAACCTAATATAGCCCATAAACTCTGTCGGAAAGCGTGGGTTTTATATTTTTTTGTCACATTTTAGAGTACATGAGTGGTTTCAGTAGTGCAACAAGCATATGTATGCAGGATTTCAGGTATGTAGGTAGCGTATGTACATGATATTCATATGAAACAGGGCATGTATTCCATAAAAAAAGTATTTTTTTGAGAAAAACTCCATCAAAATGGGTTGGTAAATGCATGGATGAGTAGGCCAACAAAGGATGCATAGAAATGGAATTTTGAGTTATAAAAGATGACCCCTAATGTGTGAGGTCAAAAGAGCAGTGGTGGTTGATATCAATTACAACATATTTAATAAAGTGGGAAAGCACTAGATTCGAGTAAAACCAAGCAAGTATCCATGAGCATGTCATTTGAAATAAGATAATAATAATCAATGAGGTAGACATTCCCATGCTCGACACAAACTAAGCATGGTTGGAAATAAAGTGTGTTGCATATCCATGTCATATATAGTAATCATGGCTACATGACCAATGTGTATTCCAATAGAAAGTGTAGACATGAACAATAGACAAAAGATCTACATATCTAAATCATCAGACGATATAAAATATCATATAAATCTTCAAGAGTCATTAATGCATATGGATGGAGATTATAACTTCATAACTCGAGTAACAACTTCAAGATATTCAAACCTCAAGTAGGAGTATAATAGGAATGTAAGACTCACTACTCTGAGTTATTCGACATACTGTAGTGGAAATATTGGAGGACCTCAATCATCAGGCACAGAACCTCATTGATTTTTAATGTGAACTTGACAAAACTCTCGTGATGGCTGACTGATGAAGGTCAAGAGATTTATTTCATAATGGCTGACTCATGTTGAAAAAATTACCCTTGAAAAAGAGAAAACTAGATGAAAAGACTCATGAAGCATGTTATTGACATACGTTTGTGGTACAGGAGGCACCACAAACTCTCTATTTGTTTGGAAGAGTAACCAAATGGAGGAGGAAACAACTTTATGTAATTTGAATAGATTTCTATGGCCATACATCCAAATGCTTGCAGAACAAATGAAAGGAAGTGATTTTTCCAAGGGTAACTAGATTGTTTCCAACAAAAGAGAATGTTTCCCCATCCTCTCTTTTAGGAATATTTTATTTTTTGTCTTTTTCATGTATTTAACGATCTTAAAAAATAAGAAAAGAATGCTACATTACAAAGGAAGAACGAGTGTCATGGGAAATAAAATTGGTTGCAATAACATGGAACGTACTGATGCTCAGTTCAAGGAGACATGTGCAGGAAAATGAAACTCGAGAAAATTCCTCCATGGTTCAAGGTATCAGATCATAAGGGTAAAAATGCTACAACCATTGCACCTAAGGAATTGCACTAAAGGTTTAGTAATAGAAACATGAAGCTGAAATAAGGAAAAATATAAAGGATGATACATGCGATGTGATTATAGAGTGACACAATGAGTCTCCTTCCATGTAATGTTTTACGATCCCAAAGAAGTTAAGATCGAAAATTTTTAACTTTTAAAGAGTTTGAAAAAACACCACAAGAAGACTCAAGAGTGATATTTTCATAACGTTAGTATCCAGGGCCCGAAAAAGAATAAAATCATACCAAGAATAACTCTTCTAGTCACTAGGGCTAGAGTATTTCTTATTCGTTCTTAGTCCAGTCGGTCTAGAAAAGGGTTAAACTTATACCAAAAGGACATCTCTTCAAAACCATTTTAACGAGTGTGACATAGACAAGATCACTCGGTTATATTTTCAATTTTAAGGAGTCTGAAAATAAATTAACCATGGAATCACATTCTTTTTCGTAATTTAGTCCCCTGATCCCAAAAAAGTATAAAACATAACTTAGGAGAACTCTCCCAATGAGACATACATTTTTCCTGGGTAATCTATTGTCCAAAAAAATGCTTAAAATTATGCAAAATAGATATTCTTTATAAACCAATTAATGTGTTAAAGGAACAAGGTCACTTAACGATCTTTTCTTCTTTAGGAAGTCTAAAAATGGATTAGAGAAGACTCCAAGGGGTTTTCTTTTTCATAAATAATCTCCAAGGCTCGAAAAAGAGATAAACCAAAACTAGGGAGAATGTCTCTTTTTCTCAAATTTAGTCCCTCAGGCCTGAAAAAGGATTAAACTTACACCTAAAAATACTCTCCTAGAGAACCGTATCTCCCAGGGCATACCTTTTTCATAAAATTAGCCATCCAAACCAAAAAGGGGCAAACTATCACTAGACAGATTTTCCTTCAGATTTCACTTTGACGAGCATGAGGGTAAACAATATCATTTGAAAATATTTTCAATTTTAGAGATTCTAAAAAGGGATTAAAGAAGACTCCATGAGGGGACCCTTTTCTTAAGTAATATAAACGAGACCAGAAAGGATAAATGATTCCTGTTAGATGTCTCTTTCAAATTTTATGTGAGATTGAAAGACAACAAACCAATATATTAGGGAGTCCCTTAGGTATAGGCCAGAAAAATATGAAGAAGAATGAGGCCTCAACACAAATTCCTTGCGGGACTAAAATGACTCCCAAGCCTATAGGAAACTCACATCACGGATGAAAAAATGAAAGACAAGGATCTATCTAGGGAATCCATGGAGGGAAAGGATCTACCACCTAATTACGACACTTTTAAAGAAACATAGAAGGTTTTGTGTCACACTGCGGTGGGGTCGATCCTAAGGCCAAATATACCGGGAAACAGATAATGCAAAAATGCAAGTAGGGAAAAATAGAACCGATATGCTCGTTTCAAGGTCAATACCTATCGGAATGGATTGATATGATGAATAGATGTCAAAGAAACAACATCTTCAGGATCCTGTATACAAGGCCATTAACACTCATCCATAAGTTAATAAATATAATATAGATAGAAACTTCAGAAAATAAGAGGTGCTACTCAATACAAAACTTGAAAAAAATAAACCTGGATTGTACAATATGGTACAAGGCACCACACAACCTTATGACTCATGCATAGTACTAGTTCAAGTAGAGCCCGCTGCTAGGATCTGACCAAGAGTCTCTTAGATATTCAGCCTAGAAAGTCTTCCAAAAGGGAAGAAAACAAAAACCACGGTGTAAGTATTCCCATGGTATATAGTTTGAAGTCATCTCTTCAAGGATAGATGCATCTGAAGGAAACTAAATATCCGAGAAATAACACGAACGAGGAGGATTGAGAATCCCAAAGGGAGAAGAAAATTGATCATATTCCATATGACGATGGAGGTTCTGGTTAGGGCTAGAAGACTTTATCAGTGAATAATCACAAGCACAAAGGCTTGAGGATCTACAAATAGCAAGATCAGATTCAAAAGGAAACTAGACATCACTTGGACCAAGAGGGGGAAGAAATGGCTCACATACCCCCATTGGATAAACCAATGGATCAATTATTGATACCAAGTCTCGAAAAGGAAAACATGAGTGAAAAGGTTCCTTCTTAGGAGAAATTGAACATTGATGATAAGACACCACATAATTTACCTGTGGCGGGGTAGAGTCTACACAAATACTAGGAACATATAAAGGGGTAGGCTAAACTAACGTTGAATTAGGTTGGTTATTATCAAATGCCAACTAGTTTATAACGACAATGCTTCTATTGTGAGGGAATCATATCACCCGAAAGAGCATAGAAACCACAACGTTCATGGCATATACATAATCACACCCGAGAAGCATATTGAAATCTAATGGGCCTTGCACCATCATAACATAAAAAAGGATAGTATTCCCACCTAATGATATAGAAAAATAAGGAAGAATCCCAAAATATTCACTAGGACATATATCAAAATCCAATATCTCATGTGAAGAAGACACAAGCTCGGGAGATCCCAAATCTTTGCAAGCCAAGGAGGATAAAATACTTGTGGAGGATCCTTCATCCATAATACATCGGTAAAACAAATTTGAATTAAATTCAACCCTTATTTGAAAGGGTGTAGAAGAAGGAAGGAGAGGTTGAAAAAGGTCATTCCAATCAAAGGAAACCATCTTAGGACTTGGAGGGGGTGTGCTCAAAGTGAGTGGATTTCCCCCTTGTTCTGAAAGTACTAAATTGGAAATGCTAAGAACATAGTTAGTANTATACTAGATATTGTTTTGGCATGACCACTTTGGTAGAATCGATACTCTCCAAGAGAAGAGTGGGATCGACCGAAGATTGCATCGACGTGACCACTTTGTTAGACTTGACACTCTCCAAGAGAAGAGTGGGATCAACCGAAGATTGCATCACCATGACTGCTTCCTCAACCAGTGGATGAATAAGCTGAAAGACAACATTCTCTTAAGGCACATCACCCCCCAAAATAGGAATGGGATTGGTTGTAGATTGCATTGGCGTGAAAACTTCATCGACCAAAGGATGAACAGATTATGGGGAAACCAAAGAAGACTTATAAATAGAAGAGCTTCCACACATGGACCACAATATTTTTTCCTCTAGAATTCTAGGGCACATATGAGTAAGTTTATTTCCCTTGCAAGGCTTACAATGGAACTTATGATTACATCCCATCTGTCTAGGTTTCTCAAAAAAATCAATGCCCCAAACATGAATATAAGTGAATGGTTTCTTGTCCTCAACATGAATCACAGAGGTTGTTGACAACTATCCAACATGACTAGAAAAGGTTGGTTGTTGAATTCCATTATGACTTGTAGGGACTAGTTTTGTTCCCCCAACATGTCCTGCATCGATTGGTTGTACATCTCCAACATGATTTTCATAGGTTGGTGATTGGTCTATAACACGACTCACAAAGACTACATACCTATCACTAGTATGAACAACAATGACTAGAATTTTATCCCCAGAATGACTTGTAGAGGTTGGGTGTTGGTATTCAACATGACTTGCATAGGTTGATGATCTATCGCCAACATGACTTGCAGAGGTTGGGAATTTATTCTTCCTATTCTTCCTCTTTCTATTTCACTTAGACATTTTATTACTAGTAGCTATACGTTCACCAGATAATGAAGAAGGAGGAGGAGAAGACTTTGTTGATGAAGGAGCATCAACATGATTCCCAAGACATAACGTGCTTAACTGAGAAGCGTCAAGAACATTAGGTACAACTGGAATGGTACCCAACCAAACCGTTAGTCCCACATTCAACCCAGGAATGTTCAAAGTGGCCATCAAAGGGACACCAACATTTCTAATGAAATTAAAGCACAAGAATCCCCTTGCGATGGGGTTCCTTGGTTGGTATCGTCAGAAACTTTGGCCATGGATATCCTATGCATAGGTTCTTCCTAAGAAGGATTGTTCAAGTCTGTAAAAGTATGACACATTGAATCTAGAAAATCAGTGGTACAAAAATAAATGCATATAAGGAGTCAGCTCCATATTTCTAAGAGGAATATCCAAAACTCATCATGAATGGTGTAGTGGGTGGCCTACCACCTTAGGTTATATATCAAAGAAATGACTAACTAACTCGCTATGGAAAAGTAAGGAGCACATAGCACACCACTAAAATTTCCCTAAAGATAAATCAAGCAAAATGTAGGAACAATATGTTGGAGATACTTCACACACACCCATGATTTATTTTTCCTATGGTTTTCCCTATGTTTATTAGTCATTATTCAGTCTCCTATAGTTTAGGGTGAATATTCCTTTTCCTACATTCTAGGAGAACATTGTCTTCAGTTCACACTTTAGTTTTATTAGTTGATCGGAGTGTATATGCCACATTGGTTTCGTAACTGTGAAACATTGGGATCATCACTAGATAATGCGCATTGTCCTTGGTATTATCACCATAATACCACATTACTCATTATTCCCTTATCTCCTCCTCACATCACTCTCTTTCAGTCACTTAACTAGATACTGGGAGACTAGTTAACTCAGACTAGGTGGCAGTTTACTCCCATAACTTCTTGTGTGTTTCCATATCACTCTAGACCACCACTATGGTGCATTGTCTTCTCTTCCAGTGCACGTTGATTTATATAGATTATATCATGTGTAAATTATCGTTCATTCATTTGGTTAATACAATTATTCCATTCTTTCTCTCCTGTTTCTCTTTCTTCTCATTTCTTTGCAAATTGTGTATGTATTGTTTCTAGCTAGATATTGTATGTGCAAGTTCATCCAAATTTACATGGTAGCAGAGATGACGGATTTCTAGGAAAATGACACACTAGATTCCTTTTTCAGGTACCAAAGATTGAAGATAGCAGGAAAAATGGAATTTCCAAAAGAATTACTTCTTACACCAAACAATTTCTTTTCATGAAAGGAGAAGATGATAGTGCATCTTCTAAAGAGAGGATTATATAGTTTAACCATGGACATAGAGACCAAACCCACATCATCCATAGAAAAATCCAAGTATTTGAATCAAATGGATGAAGCATTTGGAACTATTTTCAGTGTCATTTATCCTGAACTCCTCATTCACATATCCTACTGTAAACCCCCCAATGAATCCTAGACCACCATGGAAGGTAATTTTTGAAAATAGGATGAAATGAGGGCACACATGCTTGAGGTGTAATTTCTCACTTTGGATCCAAAAACCTTCAACAATCTCCAATATTTCTTTACCAAATATAAGAATTTGTTGTCGCAAATCAAGGCTTGTACGGTTGATAAATCTAAGGAGGAGAAACAAATGGTTCTTACCATTCTCTCCAAACTTGGTCCAAAATAATCAGTGTTTGTATCCACATTTCATTCAATGAGTCTCACCTCTGAAGACACCTGGAAAACACCTTCTCTTGAGGTCTTTATCAATTCTATGACAGAAGTGCAGAAAAACTCATAATCATGGGAAAAATAAAAGGCCCAAAGGTGCATGCACTTTCTTTGCAAGATGGTATTAATCATCCAAATCCAAAATCTAAAGATAAATACAAAAGGAAATCACATGCAAATCCAAAGAAGGAAGGGTACTCAAAACCCTTCAAGGATGCCTCTGGATCCAAAGGTGGAAAGGGACGAAAAGGGGAGAAATGAACTTATTTCCATAAAGGATTCCATCTAGAATCTACATGTATGCAGAAATAGATAGATTAAATGGCCCAAATACTTCAACAAAACAACCTTGGAGATCGCATCCCTAAGGGTACCAATAAGAAGAAGCTAGAAGATCAAAATCCCAAGAAACACAATTCTAGCCATGCTTTGATTTCCATCAACTCCTCTCCCAATGCTTGGATTGTAGATTCAGGAGCATCACACCACATCGTAATCGAAAAACAAGTCCACTCTTCATTGGATGCATCAAAATTTCCTTCTATTATGATGGAGGACAATTCTTAGGTTGAGGTCACTGGAAGAGGAATAATTGAACTCACAAATGAAAGCTTTGAGAATGTGATACACGTTCCCAAACATTATATCAATCTTATCTCCGTCTATAAGATGAAAAACTATGGCACCGGAAAGAGAGGTTTATTCACACCTGATTTTGTGGATATCTATGACATGAAAACCAATTCCAAGGTTGTTATTGGTGAGGTAAATCATCAATCCAGACTCTACTCATTTTCTGAATTTATTGAACCAGATTTCGCATTACTACTTACCCATGTTGATGAAAGTAGTATGATATGGAACGAAATGTTCGGGCATTTAAATTTTAGATATATGAAACAACTTAGAAATAAGGGAATGGTTGATGGTCTACCTGACATCCACTTCTCCAAAGGAATTTGTGAGGGATGTGTTCTTGGAAAACACCATCAAGAGAAAATTGACAAAGGAAAGACTCAGAAAGCTTTCCTTCCTTTAGATCTGATCCATAGTGATATCATGGGCCCTTTTGTGCATCCATCAATCAGTAAAGAAAGGTACAGGCTCATTTTTGTTGATGATTTCTCACTCTTCACATGGAATTTCTTTCTTAGGAAAAAATCATATGTATTTCAACATCTCAAAGATTTCAAATCCCTTGTTGAAACATAGTTAGGAAAGAATATCAAATCCATCCAAACAGATAATTGGTGGGAGTATGTCAACCATGAGATACATAATATTTGTATTGAGTCCAGGATTCGGTTTCCACACACGGTTCCCTATACTCCACAGTAAAATGAAGTTGCTAAGTGGAAAAATAGATCTTTGAAAGAGATGGAATCTTGCATGTTGCATGCAAAGTCACTTCCAAAAATATTATGGGATGAAGAACTTAATTGTGCAACCTACATCCAAAACATATCTCCCCATAGATCTGTCAAGGATAAGACCCCCTACGAGGACTAGAGCGGCCTCAAACTACAAGTGACCCACTTTCGTATATTCATTTCTCATGCATGGACTAGGATTCCCTTTGAGAAGAGGAAGGAACTTTATCAATGAAGAACATAGGGTATCTTTATTGGATACCCTAACAGTGTGAAAGGATCCAAACGCACTTATCTCTCTTCGGAGTGAACCGAATCATCATTGAGAGTAGTTTCCAATTCAAGGAAAGTATCTCACATGTACCTTAGTAGCCTCATGCATACACTTATGTTCTTCCACCTATCAGAGATGATGAGCATGCACATGCCAAATATTCTTCAGATGAGAGTTTTGATTCAGAGGGATCATATTATTTAGATACCAAGTTAGTACAGTCAGATGTTGATTCATTTCATGCAGATGTAGATGCAGATCCATAGCAAAGGCCCAAGTGGGCCAAGACTAGTCTTTAAGATACATGAGATCTTGTTGGGGATCCATATGATACTAAGAGGACTCGATATTATTTTGAGGAGCCTCCTCTTGCACTCACTGCCACTTAATTGATGTCACCCATGAATATTTTTATTGTTTCAATATTCATATCCACAGTCCTATGGAGAGGTTTCTGGAAATCCCTTTTGGGAATCTGCCATGCAGGAGGAGCACAACTCCCGACTTGAGAACCATACTTGGGATCTGGTTCCCCTTCCTACATGAAGGAAACTTGTCAGGTGTAGATCATTCTACAGGACCAAGAGTGCAACAGATGGATAGGTTAGCAGATACAAAGCCAAGATAGTTTCCAAAGTATTTAACCATGTGCACAATATTGACTATGACGATACCTTTTCTCAAGTACAGAATATGGATTCCATACACTTTTTCACTTTCCATTATGGTAGCCAAGGGATGGGAAGTCCATCAAATGAATGTGAAGAATCCATTTCTTCACGGAGATCTACCTGAGGATATCTACATGGATCAGCCCTAATGCTTCATGCAGGATTCATCTTTGGTCTGTCAACTGAAGAAGTCTCTTTATGGCCTCAAGCAGGCCCAAGGGCATGGTATGCCAATATGGAATTCTACATGTTGTCACAAAAAATTGTATTTTGTAAGTCATACCTGAGTGTTTACATGCTCAGGATGGTTGATTTACTTCTACTCCTAGTTATGTATGTTGATGATTTGTTTATCACTGGTTGCACAACTTCAGATATTGTTGCAGTCAAGAGGATTCGACATGACTGGTTCTTGATGAAGGACATGGGTCTGCTACATTTCTTCCCTGGACTTAAGATTAGTCATGATGCATCAGGAATGAAAATTGATTAGGCCAAGGATGCATGAGATCTCCTTGAGAGATTTCAAATGAGAGACTGCAAGTCTTCCCCGACTCCTTTCCTATCTAGAGTCACACTTGAGGATGGCAGGGACACTCCATTAGTGGAAAACACACTATACAGACAACTAGTGGAGAGCTTGTTGTATATCACACACTCTAAACCATACCTCTCCTATGCAGTTGGACCAGTATCCAGGTTCATGCAGGAGTTGCATGAGCTACATTGGAAGGATGAAAAGCATATCCTTCGATACATATAGGGAGACATCACCTTCAGGATGCACTATGTAGTAGACTCTACATTGAACCTCATCGAGGTCACTAATTCTAACTAGGTTGGCGATTGTATTGATCACAAGTCCACATATGGTTACTCACTCAGTCTAGGTTCTAGGCCCATCTATTGGTCGAGAAAGAAGCAATATTCTATTGCTCTATATTTAGCCAAGGTAGAGTACAAAGGGGTAGTTAACATAACCATTCAATCTATGTGGCTACAATAGTTTCTCACCAAGTTGGGAATTCAATTTCATCGAGCGATCATCATCTGGTGTGACAACCAGAACACTCTGAAGTTCTACAAAGATCCGGTTCATAGGAAGCAAATGAAGCACATAGATATCCACATGTACTACATATAGGACTTAGTACACGAGGGGATCATCGACCTACAGTTCTATCCTTTAGTAGAATAGACTGCAAACATCTTCACCAAGACCTTCACTAAGAAGACGTTTCATTCTCTACGCAGTCATCTTAGAGTGAAAGACACAGTTTCCTAGCAACGTTCAGTTCTTTTTTACATACATTGTACTTTGAGGGGGGGGGGTTTCCCATGAGGTTTTCCCACTTTCCTCATTTAGTTCAATGTATCTTTTGTATTTGGGT
>SNQJ01S0104740.1:39956-58899 GCA_010110895.2 Picea sitchensis
TTTCACCATAGTGATGTTCAGGGGGGGTGCTGGAGATACTTCACACACACATAGGGTTTATTTTTCCTATGTTTATTAGTCATTATTCATTATCCTATAGTTTAGGGAGAATATCCATTTTTCTATATTCTAGGAGAATATTATCTTCAGTTCACACTTCAGTTTGATCAATTGAGTGGAATATAGATTCCATGTTTATTTCACCACCATGCAACATTGGGATCATCACCAAATAATTCACATTGTCCTTGGGATTATCACCAGACTAGTGCATAACTCATGATTCCCTAATATCCACGTCACTTCACTCTGTTTTAGTCAGTTAACTGAAGACTAAGAGACTATTTAACTCAGACTACGTGGCAGTTTACTCCTGTAATTGTCGGTGTGTTTCCAAATCACTATAGGCCACCACTATGGCACATAGGCTTCTCCTCCCGTGCACATTAGTTGAGTTATAAAGAGCATATCATGTCTAAATTATCATTCATCCATTTGGTTAATAAAATTATTTCATTATTTCTCTCTTCTTTCTCTCTTTTCTCAATTCTTTGAAAACTCTGTATGTATTCTTGCTATATAGATATTATCTGTGTAGGTTCATCATCCACATTTACAGAACAATTACGCCAACCAAAACTAGAGAAAATTACTGATGCAAGTGTAACTCGAACACGGAAACACCCTTAAGGTATAATATGTGAAGTGTGGTCTAACATCAGTCCTAGGTACCATGGTATGCCCCCATAGTCGCCTGTGTAAGTACATATAAAAATACAACTAAGTTTCCATCTCACAGTCAGTCACTAGGGGAGTACATTCGACAGTCAGGAAGATCATATGAGCAGGATAAATATGTCTAAAGCCTTTCAAGGGTATCGAAAGAAAATGGTCCAAAAGACAACTGAGGATCCCAAATGAATTCGAGGTCCATGAAGCTCTGTAGTCAGATGCAGTCAGCAAAATACCAAGAATGACCCTCAAATATGATGCCCATTAGGCTTGGTTCGACTTTGGAGGGGCTATATCCTTTTCCTTTCCTCATGTGACCTTGTGTTTATCCCCTATGTAAGAGGGGGTTCATGAGTAAATTTTATAAAAAAATACTTTAACACTCCCTAACTCAGAATCTTATTTTTGTTAAGTGGCCTTAGAGAGTTTCTTCTCCATACCTAATCCAAGGCCTTAAAGCCTAGTCTAGTTGGTGTACCCTACAAATGAAAAGGTCTAATTGATTTTAAATTAAGTGTTCATTTTAGTGGTTGTTTTTACTCAAAGGGTATGGAGGTGAAAATGATGTTGTTTGAGAATCTTGCAAAAATGAAACTTATAAGAACACTGGAAAAAAAAAATTTACACTAATCCTTCAAATGAAAAAAAATTCAAGAAAGAAAATACATGAACAATCCTTCAAACCTAAAGATGCAATATTTTATCCTTTCCATGCAAAATTCACAATGCAACTTTCGAGTGAAACAAAAGAGAAATTGAAAGGATTTTCTTTCTTATTTTCTCTTTTGAAATGATTTCAATATGATAAGAAAACACAAGCCTATGCTAATTTATTTTTCTTTTTCAAATAACAATGCAAAGAAAGAAAAAGACCTAACTAACATAAAAATAAGGTTTTTTTTCCTTTCAATCAAAGAAAAACTTAACAAAGATGCTAAAAGAAACTGCAGAATATACGATTCAAGCTAAAAATAAGCCAAAATGTTATACAAGAGGTTTTTTTTTTGTTATTTCATAAACAATATGAGCCTTGAACCTAACAAAACCACAACCAACAAAGGCCTATGGAACTTAGCAAGGCTTGAGGAACCAAAGGTTTTCGGAAAGAAAAGAAAATATTTTGAAAAACTCTTCAAAGTGGCAGGCACACATATTGTGCATATTCATCCTACATATGTACGCTACATATGTACGTGGGATCTATATAATGTAGAATGCATATGTATGCAGGGTAGGTAGAGAATAGGCTGCGTACACCACTGGAAATTATCAAAAAGAGAAATATTCATATAGAGCACTTAGATCAGGGAGGATGGAAAACACGTGGAAGGTGACTAGAGATCCAAAATGACTCAGAACATACAAAAAAAAAATTTAACCTAAACAAGTATATCTCAACAAGACCCTAGAGAGATTCCCTAGTGGAGTCACCAATTCTACTATAGGGAAAATCCCTCTAATATGGTTCTAGAGACTAGTCAAAGTCTTCACACCCTAAAAGATAGAAAAACTTATATTCTATCCCAAACCAAACACAACCTTATGATAAATAAGGGAAGAGAAGTAATATAACAATGTGTACCTTAAGTTCTTACGACTGATGTTGATCCCTTTTGATGGTTGTTCGTTCCAACAATGTAGGCCTCCTCCCAAAGCTGGGCTAAAAACAATGTTATAGAACAATGTAGGACAACATATGCTTAATTATCAAAATAATATAAAGAAATGGTTATTCATGAAAATATTCATAAACAAAAACACATAGACATAAAGATCTGGGACAAGAACCTTTATCTTTCATTAATAACAAAAATGGAAATTACAACTTGAATTTTACTGGAGTTGCTCCACAAAACTTACCTAGGTTCCTCTACTTTGTCTCAAAGTGCACTATTCCCAATACTATCCTCACCACTGACAAGGAAATATGAGGGAAAGGGATGGATGGTATAAGGAGCATGGATGGAAAGGAATGTTGAGGATGAAACTCAGAGCACAAGGCTTGGAACACAAGGGAGAAATTTGGAAGCGTTCTCTTGCCTCTAGTTTGATATATCCAAATGACCCCCCTAGGGCCCTTTTTATATGAACAAATAATGGTTAATTCATTTCCATAAGGTCTACAAGAGGTAAGATTGTTGGAAAACCTAATATAGTCCATAAACTCCGCCATAAAGTGTAGATTTTATATTTTTTTGTCACTTTTTAAAGTACATGTGGGATTTCAATATTGCAACAAACATATGTACACGAGATTTTAGGTATGTAGCTACCATATGTAGTGCTCTTCATATGCAACAGGGTGTGTATGCCATACAAAAAGATTTTTTTTGAGAAGAACTCCATCAAAATGGGTTGATAGATGTATGAGTGAGTAGGCCAACATCAATGATTCCTAGAAGTAGCATTTTGAGTTATAACAAATAGGAACATGCACACATTCATGTTCCTAATAATAGTGCGCATGCTTTAGGAACACACATGCACTATTTTTTATTTGAATTTTTTTTAGGAACATGCCCGCGTTCTTGTACACATGTTTCTCAGGAATGCACATGCATGAGTTCTTGGGAACGTGACTACGTGACTTGTTGAGTGGATTTTTTAGGTTTGTCTAACCTGCAACATAAAGAACGCATGTGCGTTCCTAAAAATGTGCATGCATCCATGTGAGTGTACATTCCTACTCACCCCATTTCCACTTTATCATCCACCAACTTTGTGCACTCACTCCTAGACCACCCTAGCTTTTCACATTTATATATCCTAATATTTTAATGGTTTTAATGTGCAAATACTAATAGATAAATCACACCTAACCAAACAAAGTATAAGACTTCAACTTATAATATTTGTTTTGAAATTGGTTTTCATTGCATTATTTCTTCATTTTTCATAGTATCATCATTGAAATCAATGCACCCTATTGTTTTAGGTTATTTTATTGTTAAAATGAACACAACTACTTGATTATGCTAAATCATTTTTCATTGTATCATCACTTAAATCAATGCATGTTGTTTTATATTATGTCATTATTTAAATCAATGTAACTAATTTCTCTAAATCATCTATCATTGCCTCGCCACTAAAATCAATGCATTTCATTTCTTTTCATTATGTCATTGTTGAAATCAATGTAACTAATTGCTCTAAATCATCTATCTTTGTCTCACCACTAAAATCAATGCATTTCATTATTTTTCATTATGTCATTATTGAAATCATAACAACTAATTTCTCTAAATCATTTTTCATTGTACCATCTCTAAAATAAATGCACCCTATTGTTTTTTGTTATATCGCATTTCAACTCCCTTGTTTCTCTAAATTATTTTTGTAATAACACTTAAATCAATATGTTTTTTTTTTGTGTGTGTTATGTCATCATCACTTAAATCAATGCACCATATTGTTTTATGTTATATCCTTATCACTAAAATGAATGCACCCTATTCTGTTATGTTATGTTATGCTCAATCATTTTTCATTGTATCATCACTTAAATCAATGCATATAGTTTTGCATTATGTCATCATTGAAATTAATGCAACCAATTTCTCTAAATCATTTATCAATGTGTAATCACTAAAATCAATGCAAATAATAGCTTTAAATCATAGCAAATAATAGAAAATAATTCCTTTAAATCATTTTTCATTCTACCATCTCTAAAATAAATGTACCATATTGTTTTGTGTTATACCATTGCAAATCATTTCAACTCCCTTATTTCTCTAAATATTTGTTTTTAAACTCATCACCTATTGTTTTGTGGAATGACTTAAATCAATATGCCATATTGTTTTGTTTTATATCATTATTGAAATCAATGGACATATTCAATACTTGATATTCCATTTTCTTTTAGTTTCCATGATTGGAACATATCAATAGAACAAACCCAAACCTTTTGAATTTTGAAACATTTTTCATTTTGATAACCAATTAAAGTGTAATTGTATATCTTGAACAAATGAAAGAATAATTATATGTCTTCAAAAGCCTTTCATAATATTCATATTGAACTATTATCTCAATAATATATTCAATCCCAATATACTTAGTGTTATTTTAAGTTAAAAAAAAAATTGAAAATGGATGGTTGTCGAAAACCTTCCTACTTTTGTAATATTAGACTCATTAAATAGTAATCTTATATATTTATATGATACATAATACATATGCTAATTTGAAGTCTCCAAGCAATCAAAATATTGTTGAAAATAGTAAGTGAGAGAAGGTTTTAATATTCATCTTAATAATTATTTAGAAATATTATTGAAATTTGTAATAATGATTGAAAATATTATACTTTGGTTTATAATGTTTTATAGTTAGTTATTACTTTAAAAAATATATGAACATAATGAAACCCTGCACACAAACTCTAATTCACTATGAATTACTCAACTTTGGATCATATTCTTCTTGATATATAAATAAATATAAATATATAGGGATATAATGTAAATTGATGTAAATATGATCTCGCATATATAGAATAATCTATGGATCACAATATAATATATCAAATAGATTGGTATTTATGATAATAGATAGGTTATCTATTATTTATCATATAGATACATTATTGGATGGCCATTATGCTACTAACCTCAAGCATATGCGCCATGTGCACAATAGATATGGAGTTAATGTGCATTGATTGGATAATTTTTTAGCTTGAAATTGTTATTTAATTTTGTTTGCATGTTAAATGAAATGGAATCTAAAATATGGTAGAGGCATCATGAATAATTAAATATGCAAATGGTAAATTATAATATGTCTTTCTAGGTTTAAGTAATATTAAATATATAAAACTTGAAAATTATAGCAAATAAATCTTTCTAGGTTTAAATCATATTAAATATATAAAACTTGGCAATTATAACATGTTAATTTATATAATATTCCATTATGTTTTAGTGATATTGAATATGCACTTGCAATGAAATCCCATCATGGTTATAATTTCCCGAATCAATAATAGAATTGCATTTCCATAGTTAATAATCTGTATAGGAATATAATTTTAGAAAATGGCTAATGTTGTGACAATAGTGCATCCATGGGTGCATTTCTACAGAGTAGAAACATAGAGAAATATTGATAATATTGAAAACCAAAAAATTAAATTACAATACATAAAATTTTAAAAAGTATGTGTTATAGTTATAATCATTTATAAAGTACAACTCACTTAGTCTTTCCCATATCTGAGATAGTACAACTAAGACAAAAAGTTCACTTATCATAATATTTTTAATTAAACTTAACGAAATAGATATATTTCTCTTTGTTTTTTAATTTTACATTATAGTGGACATTGCTTTTTATTTAGTCAATATTATAATTTTTTAAATCACTAATGAAAATCATTATACCCTTATTAGTCCCCGCCGAAGGCGCAGAGGGACTATAGCGATCGATAATTCATTTACTTCATATTAATCTATCCTTCAACTATAAATTTTCGCATCATCTATATTGTTCGCACTATAGAAGTAAAAACATTATTTTACATATAAAAAAAAAACTTATGTGTCATCGTCTCATTGGAGAATATATTCGATGTCTTATTGCCAGCTTCATTATTCCCAATGTTGTAAATGTGTAGATATCCAAATTTTTGAGATTAGACGCTCCTTTTTAATTTGTATTACATTTTTACTCAAATGTTTACAAACCGAAATTTCTGAGCATGGATGTTGTTTTCTTTTATTATTACTAATGTATTTGTCCTATTATTATTAGTCCTTTGTATTTTTATTTAAATGTTTTCTTACCAAAGGTTTAGATCATTGACACTTTTTTTGAGGTGCTTGAATAGGCCTGACAACTTAAATGTTTACATGGCGCGAGGTCCTGAAACAAGCCTGACAACTTAAATGTTTTCATACCACAAGGCCCTTAAACAACCTGACAGCTTTAAATGTTTACCTAAATAGGCTTCTCAGAGTAAATTTTTCCTCGAAATGTTCCATACAATTTTGCAGTGAATTTGGACAATATTGTTTTCCACTGCCAGTTGAATAGGGATTGTATGTTTCATAATTCTTCTAGGCTTGTAATGCAATTTCATCATCATTGAAGCTACATACATTGTTTACTGGTTCGGTGGGTGATTCTTCTTCCATGGTTCATCTGTTGTTTCTTGTTGATGTTTGGCTCAACTTTGTAAGGTTGGGGTCCTGCATTCACAATTGGATCTGTTTTTGTTTTTTGCTTTACGGGGTCCAAGTGTTTCACAAACAATTCAACCTGTGATTTTATCATTCATCATTTCAGAGTAAGTTTCCATGCCATAATTTAATTTTTTATTCCTTCTTTGATGTTTAGTGTTTGCAGTCAACAAGAAAAAATGTTTTGTTATTTCTACTGGCATGGTTGTCATATATTTATGGTTCCTTCTGTGCTTTAGCTACAATTTGGTAATCATTGGAGATACATATCTTATTTATTGGTTCGGTGCTTGTTGGTTGTTCGCTGGTTCGTTGGTTCGTCGGTTGTTGGTTCTTGTTGTTTGGCTCAAGTTTACAAGTTTGGGGCACTAGGGCTACAGTTGGGCATGCTTGTTCCTTCTCGCTGGTTTGGTGCTTGCTGTTTTCTTTTGTTTACTTCGGCTTTGCATGGTTGAGTTCCTTCACCGACAGTTGGAGCTATTTTTTTATTTTTTTTTGGTTCTTTGCATTGTTCAGATCCTACACCCATGAGTGGACCTTCGGTTGTGTTGTTTTCTGTGTCTGGCAAAGTTGAGATCTGGCGCCTGTTCTATGCCTACCTATTCTGTTGTAAAATTCAGTTGATACTTTAGTGTTGACATGATACAAAATAGTGGCATAAGAAATAATTGGAAAACTACATGTGCAATTGCAATATCCGTTGTTTTTTTTGTTAAAATAAAACATGTGCAAAACGCACTTATTAACCATATATGGATAAATGTGCCCATATCACAATACAACTTATTTATCCTCTACACAGTCTGGTGTGACCATGATACAATTAATCTTATACTTGAGATATGACATGTACACCAAAGTTACTATAAAATTATATTTCCATGTCTGGAAGCATATCTGGATACTTTGCCACAGAAAACCAAATGATTTAGCTATGGACATCCAATTTCTTAATATTTTGTGTCTTGTAATATATTTTGGGCAAGGAAAAAATTATATATTTACAACCATGGATGGAGAAAAGAAGAGGTTCATGTTTCTGACTATCTTTTATTCTATTTGTTGATTCTCATTTACTGTATGTACATATTACTTGTGCTCTGCTTCATACCAGCTTCCATTCATGTTCAATGTATTTTGTGCATTCCCACATTCAAAAAAACAAAATAGCTAGAGAAAACGAAGGAGTCTTAACTGTGGCGGTGGAAGAGGAGATACAAAGGTACATGCTTGTACTATTATTTCATATTTCGTTGTTTTGTATTTCATTTATTGTCTATATATGTGTTCACCTAGTTTATTGTATCTAGATATTGCGTGCCTTCCTACATAATAACTCATCTTCATTATTTGTATTAATGCATACTAACTTCCTTCATGTCCATTGTATTTTTCCTGCATTGCTACATTTAAACAAACAGAGTGGCTGGAGAGGACGATGGACTCTTTGGCGCAAATGTAGAGGAGGAGTTACAGAGGTGTATACCTGTACTCTTATTTCATATTCCAGTGTTTAGTATTTCATTTATTGTCTGTGTATTTTTTATACTTGTTCTACTGCTTTGCACCTTTTTTAATGTATGCATATACTATGTATCTTGCTGCTTATTCTCGTGTGAATCGTATTCTCTTTGTTTCTACATTGAAATAAATAGAACTGTATTTCTTTATTTTACATGTATTTCTTCATATTAACTTGACTTCATGTCCACTATATGTTTGACGTTGCTACCTTGCAAGAAACAGATTGGCTGGACAGGAAGATGAATTCTTATCTGCAACAACAGAGGGGCCTATGGTACAATCTAAGAAAATGTATACAAAATATGGTAGTAAATTAAACATACAAAACGNTAGAAAATGATGATTTGGAAACAATGGGCCTTTGTGCCCTCCCCATTTCTAATTTTTCCATTTTCTATTATCCCTTTTTCTTTCTAATTTCTCTTCTTAGTCGTCTTTCCGAAAATGTCTTGGTGCATGGGTTGGAGGACTCATGGGTTCACATTTATGGTCATGCTTCTACCTTATTCCATAATTACCCACTTTGTTGATTGCGGGTATCGGGATGGCGGGTTCAATATTGTGCCTCTGGCTTCAGAGGTTCTGCGATATGCATATAGGTCGTCGTGCCCTGCCATCACGCCTTATTTACTATTACACATTTTTTCAGTCAAAATATCTGAGGCATACAATTTGACCCTCGGGTCCTCATGTTTCTTAAGTATACCTTGACACCCTATTTCATATTCCATAAATACATATGCTTGCTTAGTCCTTATGATGTTCATATACACATTCTTGCATCAGAAAAAGTTGGACTAGTGACATGGCCATAAGCAGTCAATCATCCCAAACATCCACAGACCGACAAGACCAAAGGTAAATATGCATACATTTTGTTCCTCGTACATTTACCAAACAAATATCATCAACTATTTATTCATCTATGGCATTGTGAATATGTTGATGTCATCTGCAACACATACTTTGCAGTTCACAAGAAGTATCAACAAGTGCAAGCGAGACATCAAACATAGTGCATGTTCCACAAACTAAGAGGTCTGGTTGCAAAAATCTGTCTCAATAGTTCATCCAAGTTGTGCGTATACTTGTACATTTATGCCAAGAAAAAAAGAAAACAAAAAAATAATGCACACTACCTTTCCGATTACTTTTCCTATTCAAAAGTTGTCACCGGGTATAAAATTGTAACACCCAAAATACTATCAATAGAGAGCTTGAATAGCCGCCAAACGGGAAAAGTGTTCATCGAGGACATAATGGTCATCCATAGCACCTACTTCGACAAGGAAAAAAAAACTAGATCCATTATGCGTGCTGACATTACACATAAGGAGGCCCTGATGACAGTCACACTAACTATTCCTACACAACTTTTCTAGAAACATGAAGAAAAGATATTTTGAGGTAATGGGATATCCATTACAAATTTTATTATATTGCCTAAAATAGTATATGACCATGGTGATTATGATAGGATTATATCACTGAACGAAACAAGTATTGTGGAAACAATTCCCGCTATTTGTTTAGAATATCGTTTTGTCCCGGATGCAACTATTAGCCAACTTGCACAGAGAAACAACATTTACGCAATCATAACCATTGGCACAATTGTCACACTCACGAGAAAATTTGGCTCACGACACATTCTCCATATAAAATATGGAGAGTCAGACAACGACAAGGCAATTGTGTCATTCTCCATATCAAGTTTTTTCCTTTACTTTCGGATTTCCATGTATCTTGATTAAGTTACACAGATATTTCATTGTTCCATGTTGCAGCTACAATTGTTCGATACCTATTCAAATTTTTTTTTGTCAATGGAACAACAATTGCATAAAGGGCAATTTCTAGTTGTTCTCTTCAAAAATATAACAAAGAAAAGAGATGTTAAAGAAAGGATCTTTCGTACAACCCAAGCAACATTTGTAACAGAATTGTGAGAAAACATAGTACAAGATCTCAAGAAACTAACTAGCTCAACAACTGTTGTGCATATACATCTACAGATTCATCCTCACTTTGCTCATACAAATATCCTCCACCAAATTTTTGCAGTTTTTTTTTTCTCTTTTTGGGGGTGAAATTGTATATTATATTATTCAATATATTAATTGCTATGCTCATGTTTCTAGGTTGAAGGTGTTTTGGTTGCAGTGAATGCGTACTCAACCCCCTTCGAGCCTGTATCTGCAAAATACAACTCTCCTATTTCTTCTCAAGGATGATTTTAGGGGAAAAATTTCACTCATGGGTTAAATTAAGGGGCCTCCAAATTTTTATTGGGTGATTTTTTGTATTATAATATTCTTTTAAAATGTTTTTCATTTTCCCATAGTTTATTTTAATAGAAAAATTGTATGTAGAGTTCAGCCATGTTTTTCAGAGGGAGAGAGAAGAAAAAACAAGTTTAGCCCATGAAAAATTGAGATTCAAGCTTTTGTTTGCCCAATTACAGGAAATATGGGAATTTCTAGTATAAGTTCGCCCAATTCCAGGAAATATGGGGATTTTTGGTTGAATTTCGCCCTCCCATTTGGTTTAAATTTAGGTTTAAAGTTTAGTTCACCCGCAAATTCATAGTATGGACAGTTACCATCTTCAATCTTCTATTTGCCCGATTTCCTAAGACCAAGGGGATTTATGGGAGCTATTTGTGCCTCCCATCTAGTGTAAATCATACAAGATCTGCCCATATGTTCATTGGGTTCAATTTGACGTTTTTTTATGAATTTTCTCATCTCTAGAGGTTCTTGAGCCTCAGGCGGGTTACCACGATTAATCTTGAAGTTTTTTGGGTTTCTCAAATGCCGAACGATATATTTTTTCTATTATTGCAGCCTAGAATTGATTAAACAACAAGGTTGCAAGCTCACCTTCATCGACTATCTTGAGGTAATTCATCTTTATCCCTTTGTTGTTTCATTTCATGACAATGGGAAATTTTTGCAACACCGTATCTGCCCATCATTTATTCAAATCCTCAGATCACTTTAGAACACTTCATTTTCTTGCAACACCACATTTTCCACAAACCTTGATTGTTGCCTTGGTGAAATTGCTTCAGATCCTTTAACTGCTCTTTCTATTGAGAAATGACGTGCCATTTTCATGATATTATTTGATTCCAAAGGAAATAGATTACATAAATATGAGGAAAGTAAAATAAGCAGAGACAATGCCTTCCTTTTACTAGATCATAGGTTCCAATATTGACAGTGACAGGATTTTCAGTTTGTTGGATTTTTTTTTTTTGCTAAAACTTCTTCTACCAGTATATCATGCAAATGGATCTTCCTAGATTTGATGGAAATACCACTATCAGAAATTCCAGAACTAGAGCATATAACATTCACAACATATTTCACATTCTACTAAGGATGATTTGAATTATGAACCAACCACAAATCCTGTCCATGAAACTGATCCTATGCTTGCTAGACTAGTTGGTGTTACCAAAATAGCAATTTCAGAAGAAACTTTCTCTGTTTTGGCTTTTTGTTTATGTTTTTCTAGTTTTATTTCCAACAAAGATTTTGGTTTTGGACATGGAACAGACTTCCAAGCTCAATAAGATACATAGGATTCCACATAGTTTCTAGGTAGAGGCTCAATATTGCCTAAAGCAATCATATCAACTAAACTTGACACTGGGATCTAGTCTATAGGAGAAAGAAGATTTTTCAATGTTGTTGATTGTAAATCTACGATTTGGACAGGAGAAAAAGAGTTGGCATATTTACAAGTTAGAACCAAAGTAACTCTCAAATATATAGTAGTTTCATTTTCCTACTTCGTCGTTTGATGATTGGTTACTTCCAAATGCCCTTTATTCCACTCATAAGACATCTTCAAATTATTTTTTTATCTAGACTTTTTCTTTTTTATTTCCTTTATCTCACACGTTTCAACCATATCCATTTCCCTCACTGTTGATATGTCATTATTGACATGTTTCTTGTGGATTTTATCCTCTTCAACATGCACAAATTTTGATACCATTGGATCATTGTGATACATATTCTTATCAAGACAAACTTTTTCTAGAGTATATCCAACGAGAGGATCAGCTATAGAGATTTTCCATAGCTCAATGTTTGTAATATGTCTATCTGGTAAAACTACATTTGCAATAGATGGAGACATTGGAACTCTAAGGATATGCTCCACTTGTGGTGGGGCTTGGGAATCATCTATTCTTAGTGATAAGGCATTCAAAATTGGAGAAATACAGGTATCATCAAATAAGATATAAACAATATCACATTGGATTCTTTTTCCAAACTGCATTAAACTGAATAACCTCGTCCTTCTCAAAACATTTATCTAGGAGAAAATTTCAAAACTCCATAATGCAACATTGATCCCAATTCTATGGGCAGGGTGACCTCATCAAGAGAATAAAATATGGATGATCTAGCCAAGTATCTTCTCATGTTCTTGAAGCTTGGCCAAGGATTTTTATTCTATTATTGTTCTTATTCATGGATCGGAATTCTTGATACTCGCATCTTTTTCATAAGCCCTGACATTTCTATTTGAATGTTGTAGAAACATATTATATATTTTCTTCTTGTAAAATGATTAAGAGTGAGTGCACTTCAATATGATGTAGGGTTATCACTATTAAGAATGTGAGATAACAAGCGAACATCTGCTCAAAGGAAACCATCTTCAGAACTATCCTATTGAAAACTTATGTTTGAACTATACCTCAGGATGAGCCTGTAAATCTCGTTTCCTTCAATGAATTCTTCCCTTTCTTGGAATATTCTCAAGAATGAAATTATTGAAGACTTAGAAAAAAATATTTTTTTTCCCAAACATAGTTATATATACTTTTGAAATTGATCAAGTATCTATTCCCACCAGAGTTTGAATTTGGATCATTATCATGGTGACACCCCAACTCAAACCACTAGATTGATGACTATGATCTGAAGCTTAGGTATAAAGGTTTTGCTTAATATTCTGGGTAGGGTCCACTTTCTCTCAAAGGACAAAAAAACATACAGCCCCATATACATCCTCTCAAATGTTTTTCATAGCTAAATAGATATTCACATCCACTTTTAGAAATTTTTGTTTGCATTACAGAGAAAATAAAAATATCTTGTGAAGCCATTTTTTTCAACATTTATTTATAATTAGTTGATCATTAGTTATAATCTAAAAATAAACTTTACTCTTCAAGTAGGTTGTGAAGGAGATAACAACAGGTGGAGCAGATTATTGTTTTGAATGTGTTGGTAATGTTGAGTTGATGTGGACCGCCTTAGAGTCCTGTTGCTATATACTTTTCATTCCTACACATCAGTCATTTTTTTTTTTAATTGAATATGTTTTTCTCAGAAAAATAATTTTTAGGATATGATGAATTGGTATGCTGTAGATTATTAAAAAATTTAGAACTGAAGTAAAAATCATTGACTCTTAAATTGGAGTTCCTAGTGGGAAAATGGAACTTTCATCACATTATGGACCACTTCTTAATGGGCGTACTTTGAAAGGCACACTAAGTGGATGGAAAAATAGGTCTAAGTTGCCAATGTTAGTTGAAATGTACAAGAAAAAGGTAAAACATGAGAATTTCATATGATTTTCTATGTTTTGTTATTTTTTGTACTGTAGAATACAAGCATCAAATATCTCTTTTGGCATTGTAAACTAAGTCTGCATAAAAATAATTTCAATAATTACCCCCCTCCCCTTTCTTTATCAAGAGGCTATTATTTCATATTATTGGTGGAACATTTGTATTGAACTATCTATATATTTTCCCATACATTTGAGACCTCATCATAGCTGCATTTCATGCGGTGATCATACTAGGACTTCCTCCACATAACAATATTTTTGGCATAATTTGATCTAGTTGCAAGGGGGATCATGTGGCCCCAACAAATGTGAAATATATTAAACCTGTGAGGAGGCTCAACTATTTTCACAACATGGGATACCTAAATTGAGTGAAAAATTAAAAACTAGTCACAATGTTGAAAAGTGCAGAGGAGGAATTTGGTGAACATATGCACAATCTCGAGAGAAAAATCTTAAGGGATTTACTAGTAAAGTACATAAATGGAATTGATGAGAATGCAAGGAAATGTAGAGTGTAGTTACAGTGCTAACTAGGAACAAAATATGTGCAGTATTGCAAGAAGAACAATAAATCTAAGTAGATATTCCTTGGACAGTATGCAGAACAATAACAATAAAGTTATAAAAAAAAATTAAGTTGAACAATGTAGTGTAACATAATACTTAGGATAATTAATATGTTCTTGGCATTGTTATTTACCTACCTACATGATTAACAGGAAACCATAAATAATAAAAGCAATCCAATGAGCATCCCACAAAATAAAAGCAAGAAGACATGAGAGGTTTTCTCAATGATGTATGATCGCTATTGAAATTGAGGACAAGATTAATCAAGGGTTGTAGCATTAAAATTGTATGCTCATTTCCTTGTGGAAGAAGATGTCTGAGATTTCCCTACAAAGTATAGAAATAAAACTATTCTACTCACTACTAAGAGGATTTACAATGCCATATGTTACATATTTATAGAATTTAGATAATCATTGTTCAATATCCACTATAGTACCTAACGACCAACCTTAGGCACAGTGTATGAGGTTGATCATTGCCTCATTTATGGAAATCATGTCCACTAGGATATTTTCTCACTTGGTTAGATTTGACCACTTCCTTGGGTGTAGTCCTAGCAACAACCCATCCAACTTTGATAACCTACTTTTTCATATTTGTAGTTCCTCTTGAATGTGAGGTGGCATTGAAGTGCAAGCTAAGCTATCATTGAGGTATCATAGGGTGTTGACTTCTGTCATTGGCACAAAATTGGATGCTCTATTACCAAAATATAGTCTTTGCAAAGGTAACCTTGGTGCTGTGGTTGCAGGGATTGTTTAATGTGATAGGAAGGTCTTGACATTTGGTGCATCTTAAATTGCATTGGTGCATAGATAAGAGGTCCATGTAACATACCCATATTTAAGAATATAAAAATATTACTGAAAACTAAATAAAAACACTACTACAAAGCCACTTGTCACTTTCATTCGTAGTTTAGAATTATGTTCTAAATTTTTTTGGGAAATGATGCTATAAAATAAAAACAGTTATAATTGATACAAAAGACATATACCCCCTTGTCTTTGGTATGCAAATTAAAAAAATATATTGTGTTGGTTAAGCCACATTCACATAAGGATATTCCAAACTATGATCACGTACTACAGTCTTATGGCCATAGAGATTTGATTGGGGAACTCCCTTTGGCTCTTTTATACCATGTTTCTGAGGTACAAACATGTCAGGACAAGAAATGAAAAAACTCAAGAGAAAGAGAGGAAAATCATCATATCAAGTAAAGTATTGACAACTCACAAAACAAAGGATCCTTTAAGCCCATGCAAACCAAAGTGTATTTTTTCTAATCAAGGTTGCAATAAATATTAAAACAAAAATAAATTGCAATCCCATTAACATATTTAGACCATGGATTAGCCCCAGTATCAACGCATTTACCTCAATTGAATGTTTCCTTATCTTGGTTGACTAAATTGCATAGATTAAGTAAAGTATTCCTTCTCATCAGCTTTTGGTGTTAGAATAGGCAATTATGCATGGAGGGAAAACTGTCAACTGAACATTTCATTGTAAAACCATACAAGTTTTCTTATACATTAACTATGGTTTGTGAAAGTACATAACACACTATGAATTCTTTTTGTTTACAACCAATTATAACAAGAAGACAAAATAGTTATCAGTATATATCTTCTACATTGTTTCTAAATCATTGTCATATTAGAATGAACCTTTCCTCCACTCAATACTTCATTACCTATTTCCTTGTAGTGGAAATCTGCCAATAATTTACATCCAACTTCATTTAAGTTGTCAAAGAAGAAACAATAGTTTCAATCTTGAGTACGTTTCTTCTACCTGCTTACCAATTTGAACTGCTGCAATAAAGTTGTACTTTTATTCAAGTATGTATCCCTAAACCCATAGGGTAGTCCCAAAGCTTCTTAAGACTATACTATCTCAGTCAAACATAATATTAAGCATCGAAAAATGTACCAATACACGAATGAAATTTGAAAAAGTGTTTTCCTTCTTATTGCCCAGTTACACTATTTCAACTAGGCAAAGAAATTCCCATCTCATAGGATCTATAAACAATGCACATTAATAGTGACCAGGGCCTTTAACGATTAGGATTACCGAATATGATGTGGAGAGAAAAATCTCAACTCCCAATTTTAGGCTTTGAATTACTGCATAACAAACAACCAGATACAAATTTATCCACATCAACTTGCTTTTGCATCTAATACTAGCTTCAAAAATTAGCCAAGATTTTGATCACTCAAAAGTGCCCAACTTTAGAGCTACGAGCTTCCTAAATAAACTTTATTTGTAACTCTCCTTTTAAAATAAACATCGCTAAATTTATACCACAATCCTTCTTCAAGACTATAGTCTTTAAAGGATTCATCCCATGCATAACTCTACAGGTACTGCAAGACTTATACAGTTATATTATTGGCACAAAATCTATGTTAGTGATGTGATAAACATTTTTCCCCATTTCAGAGTTTGCAAAAATTAAATCAACATGCTAAACTCAAAATTAATGCTGGCTAGAGTCTTAGGGTACATAACACTCCACTCAAGTAATGGCGAATTCTGCAGGAGCTCAATGTTAAAAACTGGATGAAGACCAAGATAAACTGGGAAATCAAGCTTGAAATCATAGTCGCCTCATTTCTCAGTGAGGGTGTACACTCTGTATTTTAGTGGGTGTAGGTTGTGATGTTGGCCTTTAAATTTCTCCTTTTGAATGTGAAGCAAAACCTTATTCCCCTCCAACTGAGAATTTGCATGGACATGGTACTTAGCATGGAACTTTTTGTACTTATCAGCTTCCTACGTTAGAATTTCTTAAAATTGGTGTTGAACACTCTATATTTGTTCAAAGTGTGTTTCTTTATCGATTTATTTTTGCACCGATGAAAAAGTGCCTACAATTACGGGCCTAGGGAATGCATCATTGATTAACATTGTGGGTTGATATTCATATAAGACTTCTAAAGAACTGCATTGTGTGGAGCTGTGCTAAGCTATGTTGTAACTGTGCTAAATGAAAGAAAGTGTGTCATCCCAAATATGAGTGTGCCTATGATTGTACATGCATAGTGGGTAAACAATAGTTTGGTTCACAATTTTTTCTTTCCCATCAATTTGCAGGTGAAAGACTATGGACATATCAATCCTTGTGTCTAACATGCTCTCGAGTGATTTTCAAATTTTTTTGATGAACTTAGGTTCATGGTATGACACAATGTATGTTGGTGCTCCAAAATTGACCCATATGTGTGCAAAATGAACTTTTTTATGTGTTTTGTAAAGTCAATTTTATTGCAAGGTGAAAGTACTACCATCTCGGAGAACCTATCAATGACAATAGACACTGCATCATGGGTTTTGCATGTTGTTGGTATGCCTATTAGAAAATTCACAAAGAGAGACTCTCGTGGTTTCCTGGGATTGAATAGATATGTGTATAGTCCCTACTTCCTATTAGCCATTTTTTTATTATGCAGGAAACAAATGCCTTCATGTATTTATCCATGTTTGCATAAGGGTGAGACCAATAGAAGTGTTTCTACAAAACTACGAGAGACTTATGTATCTCAAAGTGACCTCTTGACTTTGGATAAGGTATTCCTAGATTAGCTTGTTGCATTTTCCGTTTCCAGTACACACAAATTTACATGGAAATACAAGTTGTTGCACAGCTAGAAATTTCCACTAGATTGCCTAGAGTTGTGATCTGCATAGATGTATGAAAATGGTGGTTTTTGGTGTATTGATGCCACTAATCATGATCTAATGTGCACATGTCCAAAATGACTAGCAATGTGCTCATTGGTGGTTTAGTCTATTTTTTTGCACAATTGTATAATTCACACTTGTGCTTGATTACTAGGTAAAACTACAGTAGCATGCAATCCATTTAAGTCATTATGTGCTCTGCAACATACTCTGTGTCAGCACAATCTGCAAAGACTTATGGTTGGAATGAAAACAAATCTCCTTACCCAGTATGTATTATCACCATTTTTTTACATGTTAAACAATCACATAGAGCTCATGATTGTAGGTTGAATAATTGCAGATAACATCAATGAATGTTTTTGAATGGTATGTGATTGGGTGTCCATGGTAGATGTGAACAATGCCAAGTGCATACTAAGAGGTGTTGGTTTGATTCTCAAATTCCTGATGGAGATTAAGTAGGCTTAAGAGTAGCATAGGGCACCTTAAGATCTCGATGGTCTGCTTCCATAAGAAAGTTTAGTAAGTAGTCAAGTTGTTCAGTCAGGTCAATTTTTGTTTCAGTTAGTTATTTAAATTTTGAGTGTCTAGTGTTTTATTTTTGACTCCATGGCCCAATG
>SNQJ01S0104741.1:19805-30234 GCA_010110895.2 Picea sitchensis
GTATGCAATTCCAAATCAAACTAAGAAGTGAGAATTAGAAAGTTGATTCATGATCGATAAAAAGAAATTCACAACTGTAGAATATAATAGAAGAAAGCAATCTCGTGGTCTGATACTATAAGATAAGTAATCATACATAATTATAAGAATTAGAAAGTCGATTTAAGATTGATAAAAGGAAATTTGCAACTATAGAAAATAATAGAAGAAAGGAAGTTCCCCATGACAATCTCTACATCGCCCGATTATAGAATTCTAATTTATCATCTCCTTTCAAACATCCTTGTATATTGTGTTGTTATCTTTGGTGATTCACTCTACAAAAACAAATGTTTCTTATGTTCGGCAAAAAAAAGGTTGATATTCCCATAATGGATCTGTAATTGCCGACATTTTTCATGTATGCAACTGCTAATTATAAATCTTATCGTACAAGCTATACCCATGGTGTATTTTTGGGCGTGCTAGAAAAATCATTTCTCCATCGCATCATGCAATTTTACAAGATGAACCCTAAAGGTTAAGAGGGAAGAAAATATCAGGGTTTATAAATCTCATCCCACAAATTGTGCCCATAGTGAGTCTCTGGACATGCTAGAAAAATCCCATCTACATCGCATCATGCAATCACATAGGCTTAAAATTGAAAGCTAGGGGAAGAAAAGATTGGGATTCAAGATACTTCACAGTGTCTACATGCAACCACCTAGATTGGTTTTCAAACTGCATGAAATAGGTAAGGCTAATGGATATTTGGTATACAATTTCAATTGTAGTTGATGTTTTTTGAAGTGAGCATTGTCATTCTTTCGTTGTTTGAACAACAAGTTTCTTAGAAATTGTGATTATATGAGGGTCTTGGAAATTGTGAACATATAAGGGTATACTATATCAGTCAACTTATTTGTCTTTTCTTTTATTCCAAAAGATCTCAGTTAATTTCTCTTTCATTTTTGTACAAAGAGAAGCCTATAAAACCAGAGGCTTAGCTTTAGCTTTCCCTTATTAATACTTTCAAAGAAAAATTATGTATTTGTGATATCCAATTTAAATTATTCATTTGTTAACAAAATTAATTGACTTATTTTGGGATGGTGTGCATTTTTATAAAGTTTAGCATATTTGGTTTTGTACTAATTTCCAACCTAATGATTCCTTCTATCATAGGGTCATGTGATGGTTCTTGGAATATAACTTATTACATGATTACTTGATGGGAGTAATGTCCCTTTCTGAGTGAGGACTCTAGAGAGGAGGGCTTAATAGTCTAAACATCCCCTTTAGACTATATCCAGGAAGAAATAGGGGAAAATGTTCATTTGATGTCATTTCACTAGGGAAATGTTATGATTTGAAAGCAAGATTAAGTGACTAAGTGGAAAAAAATAATTATGTGCTTAAGTGAATATTAAATCATAAAATTTAGGAAAAGTGCTTAAGTGAATATTAAATCATAAAATTTAGGAAAATTGCTTAAGTGAAAAGTCAATGTAGAATTAGAGTTTCAGTGGATATAAGGAGAGGAAAAGTGACCTAATGGTCATTATTGCGGATTATGATTTGAGAGTTGATCTCTGAGGAGAAAACACACAAGTTCAAGTGAATTAGTGGAGCATTGTGGATTCTAGGAGGAAGACACATGTTGATTGGATTCGGTGTTGAGAGACACACCCTAGACAATTGAGAAAATCATACATGTTTTCCATTACTTCATTATAGTTTTAGCAGCAGTTTCAGCAACAATTTTTGTGTGGATTCCAAAGGAGGGAATTTGTCACAAATCAGGTTGCTTCACCTGAAGAGGCCTAGTAAATCTTATCCCTTCAATCCAAATTAATATCAGGGCAAGGCACTTCCATTGAACCATCCAAAGCAAGTTTCTGATCATCCTAGACACCAGGGCATCATATTCAAAAAGTGGGGGTTTGCAGTGGGTTTACCGATAATAGAGATAGTACAATTTATTAGATCTACTCATCTAGGGACACATTGAGCTAGATTCCACCCAACCCATTGGAGGAGGAGGTATGGTGCCTTTATTGAAACAATTTACATCAGATTCTGGTGGTGGAATCATCCAGGGTGACTTATCCAACAACTTCCGACAGTTGCAGCATAACTTTGTGGGTAAAAAGAAGGGAAAGAAGGTCACCAGCCTTGGGGTGTAGCACTTCAAAAGATCCTTCTGACCCAGTTGATATTGGAGTAGGACGCATCCAGTGAGATAGTTTCCATCAGTTTCCGACGGTGGAATCCAACAGATCCACCTTGAATGCGACAATTCCTCATGCATGCAACAATTTTCCACATGCATGTCATATGACTAGCTTGCATTTCATCTTTTAGGCCTTGCATAGCACCGATCTATCATCGCATGTAGTTCTTGGTACTTTTCTAGTTTATATCTTTGTATTTCCAGCATAGATCCATTCATTATTTGATCTATCTGAAACTATTCGATTATTATTTACATACATGCATTTGTGAGTGAATTTTTGTACATGCATGTGATTGTTTGTAATTGACTACTTAATCAAAATATATAAAAAAAAACCACTCTACTCAAACAAACAAACATGCAATATTCACATGAAGCTTGGAACTATTGAAACTCAATTAGTAACCCTTAACCACATCCAAAATCCCAAAGAGTATCAGTTTTGGTAGAAAATAGTCATCAATTGAGGTTAATATTTAGATTTGCAGATCTAGCGATATTACAGACGTGTTGTTGTAATTATATATTTGTGCATATAATGGATTATCCTAATTTTTTAAGTTTTATCAAAGTTTAAATGTCTCAAAGTTATGTACAAATATATGATGGATTTATTTCCTTTGAAATTATTTTAAAACAAAATTCCTCTTGTTTTAACTACAAGTTATGAATTTTATGGGCATTTTTATGTTGTACTTAATTACTTTTAATTTTTTGTTATATAGATATTACATAAAAAAATGTCTCAAAGGAAAAAGACTCAGTCTTCTATAAAAAAAAATGGATGGTCTACTACATTATAGGTTTCATCACCTAATAAAGAGAAGCATAATTTTGATTTGAATGAAGACTTAGATAGATTGAGGTATAATGAAGATGTGTTGAAGAATTTTGAGGTGAAGAACCTAGCACTCAAAGGAAAAAGAAAAATGAAAGGAAGGCAAGAATTTCTTGAGGAGCGGAAAACTATGTATAAGTGGTTGAGAGAGATGAAACATTAAGGAAAAATAGTTATGAATTGCATATACTATGAAACACATAAGGCAGTTGGACCATGGGGGGTTGGCATTGGTTGTTCTACCATGAAACATGATTCACTAATTGTTCATGCCAATTCAAGCATCTATAAATTTCATGAGAAAAATGGATATATAAAAATGAATGGAAATCAAAACCTATTACAGAACACAAAGCATGCATTGATGGAAATAAAAATCAAAGTGTCATTACCACTTTGAAATTAATTTATTGGGTTGTGTAAGACGATCTACCCCTCTTAAAATATGAATCCATTTGTTTGTTTGCAATGTCATACACACACCAAACATGTCAAAGAATAAATATTACACATGATATACAAATCACATGGCTGCAAAAAAATCATTTTTTTATATGAGTATCTTGAAGAGGCACAAACTACAAGAATCTTGGATAGTTCTTTTTTTCATTAATGATAGAATAAAGTATGGATCATAGTTTATAGAAACACATTGTGGTTTATTCCACATTTCTAGGCTCACAAGGGTTGGGGCCTCCAATTCCATAGTTTTTAAAGCTCATAAATGTTTGTGATGGAAGATGAAAAACAACATATGATGCAATTAATTATTTAGAGGAAGCAAGTGGCCTTTTAAATAAAAGAATGATAGTAGTTTCCACATATGATGTTTCATCAATGGTTAGCAATGAAATTGACTTTGTTACTTTTTTGAAAAATGATGTACCTAATCTTGTAGGTATTCATTATATTGTTCATCATGAATATTTATCCACATCATATGCCCAAAAGAATACCTAAATTATTATTTGTTGATAAATTGTCAAATAAGGTATATTCTTGGGTGCAAAATTCATGAATAAAAATAGTCAACTTATTTCTCTATAAGAACTTATGCAACTTTAAAATCTCCAAGTTCTTCAACTCTAAGGAGTTAAATGTTTCTCAAGAAGAAAATTCATTTAATTACTTGTTGTATTGATGCCTCCCATATTGACTTTGTGGAAAAATGAAAGGAATGACTCATGGTATGAGAAGACAAGGATCTTTTTTGTTCAATTTTGTTTGGATATGCTTGTAGATGTAATGTGTGACTAAACAAGTTGAATAATAAATTTGAAGAAGAGTATGTTGATGTTACCTCTTTAGGATAAATCATAGATGTTATTATAAACACTTTAAAAAGGTGGTTTTTAAGAAGTGACACCTTCGCAAATGGAACATGTTACTTATCTAGTTTTTTAGATGCCTCTAAATTTGGTTATCTAGAAAATATTGATAAAGAGTGACTTATTCATAGGCATAAATTGTGATTTGTAGCAATTCCACATGTAGGTGGTGATTATGTTGATACACAAAAGAAATATTGAGAACCTTGCATTGATGGTTCACTAGAGAGTTGCAAACAACTTACAAAAGAATACATTCAATCTCTTATGGAGAGTTTGAATGGAAGATTTATCGATCTTTCTGTTTTCAACTCTATAAAGTTGTTTATCCTTTGCGAACATGTACAAGATGTTCATGGAAGATAAGAGAATTCAAAGTGTCGTCTTGAAAATATTTTCAACACTAGTAAGATATTGTATGTGAAAGGGAAGAAAACAAAACATTATTTGATTTTGAAGCTTGTAGTTGCATGAATTTGTTGATATTCTTCGTGTTAATTGTGAGGGGCCATCCATAAAATATGTTTGGAGAATTTTTTGTGTTATTGAGTTACATATAAAATTCTCAAACATGTCAAAGTTATGGCAAACAATACTTACTATACCTTCAAGTAAAGTGTCATGTGAGAAAGGATTCTCAAGACAAAACATAATAAAGGATGTACGGAGAACAAAATTATCTTGGGCTACATTAGATGTTGAATGTTACTAATAGGGCTTGATTCATCGATGGTGAAATGAGATAGGATAAATAAAATTTAGAAAGATGATAAACAAAGAAGAATCTCAAATATTTGAAGATTTTGTTTTTCTATAAACTTTTTCAATTTGAGGATGTTATGTTAAATGCAATTTCATAAGAATTTTTATGTTATGCATAGGTTTCCTTTGCACTAGCAAAAACAGTTTCTTTTATATTCATGACAAAAATTAACAAATACATATAATTTACATAATATTTAAATGAAAATCAAACAAAAATAAATATAAAAAGTATGCTAAAAAACATAGAAAACCAATATGCACAAAATAATTCTATATATTTTTATTATTCAATCAAGCACATATTTATACATGAAGTTTTCCCTCAACAACATAACAAACTCATGAGAGAATCTCTCAACCACACATACATAAATGGGATTTGATAGTTTGAGAAGATCTTCCACAACCAACCAAATCTAACAAAACCAAACCATTCTCTGAAGTAAGCATTAATTATAACACCCTCCCTTAATTCTTACATCACAAATAACAATATTGAAATCACTTAAAAATATTTTTGAACTCTCATCTCTGTGTCGTATGGTTTTCATGCCTCGAGCCTCGATCCACTTCAGAACAATTGGAGAATATATTCCAAATCTAACAAACCCAAACCATTTTCTAAAGTAAGCATTAATTCTAACACCCTCCCTTAATGCTTACATCACAATTAACAATATTGAAATCACATAAAAATATTTTTGAACTATGATCTCTCTCTAGTCTATCCTTCATCAGGGACTCTATCCACTTCAGAGCTTTCCTAGACTAAGCTCTTTCTTATTCATTCATTCAAACTACCATTTCATCGATTGAAGATACAACTAGCACAACCGCTAACTCGCGGCTGAGAACGCCGAAAGATATCCACGCTCGAAAATGAAACGTTCTATGCTCATGCAATAGCTCATGCAATAGGTGGGTCAGCCAACCATTGAATATGAAACGAGCAGACAACTGAGGAAGAAGTTGAAGTAGTGCCCATTAATAATCCAAACGTGGCAATTGTATGGTGCTACAGTAATTTCTTAATATGATTAGGTAAATGTTAAAAAGTAAACAAGTTAAGGGATGCATTGAAAAATACAAGTTATGAAGAGTAAATCACATTCATTGATTTGGGAGGAGGACTAAGAATATGCCATCAGATTAGAATTTTAGATTAAAAGATTATTAATCGTGCTCGTGCCCATTGTCAATAGGTATACGCCTTTCGACGTAATAACTATTAGTGGATACAATAACTGCTAGTGAATAGAACGACAAACATATTTGTAATTACTGCTAGTAATTGACATACTTCCATATGTTGAAATAAATAGTTTGTCGTTGTATTCACGAGTTATCTAGAAAATAAGTATATTCTATATTACTTTCATCTATCTAAATACATGGTCTGTTCTAAATACATGGTCTGTTGTTGTATTAGTCAATTTTCTAGAAAAGTAGTATTGTTGTTATATTCGTCAATTTTCTTGGAAAGTAGTGTAGATACAAAATATATCGAGAAATCAATCTTACAACATGACTTTTTCATTAGCATTTAGTTTACTAAAACTCACAAACAGTAACAATAATTAGTGGTCGTTATTCTTGAGTTATAACCATGTTTTATAAGAGTCATAACAGTATCTCTACTACAGAAGCAGTCAATGCTTCAGCATGGCAACTCCACGAATTCTCCTTCACGCAACAATATGGGCTATGCACATACAGTCACCTTGTATTGCTTAACAGTTCGAGCTCTGGACCGATTTGATTATTTCCCACAGGATTTATAAGCTAAAAGAACAAAATACAGCTCATAACCTTTTTGTAAGTATCATCGATCGGAATTCAGGGCACCTCCATTTCAAAATCAACACCAATATTGAAAAGCGTGCTCTGGATGGAATAACGAGTTTTAGATAAAATGGTTATAGTGGCTTGGATTTCTGGCACATCGAGATCTCTTCCAGGATCCGGATTCAACTCAATCAAATGTAAACTCGACTCTTTTAACGACTCTTCGGCTCTTTCCCCGTGGCTAGGGTTGCGCGGATCTCACGCTCTTCACCAGTTATCTGCCCGCTTCTCAGTTGTGGTTCCATCTGTGTTGACAATCCAGCCAACCTCTGCGCACAATTCACCAATCCTCCTCTTAGTTGTAGCAAATCTTCTTTCCTCCACACAAGTAGTGCTCTACGCAAATCTTCTCAGGTAGCGCTAACATAGACAACGATGACCACAAAGAGGTGGCCCAACACAACACTCTAAACTAAACGAGTTCTCACACAAAAAACTATATAGACAATCACAAACAATCCTACAACAAATTAATTATCACATTTCTCTCATATACCTGGACCCTCCAAGTATATATCGACAGTTAGTGCAGGCCGTGTGCTAACAAAAAAACTGTAAGCAATATCTTCCTCCAAGCCCCTATTTCTTCACGGTGGAAGCGTTTCGGCTCTCAACGTCAATGAAGTCTAGGAGAGCCTCAGGTTAGTTTCCAAATTTTGGTGTTCTTTTGTACTCCGTAATGATAGAAATTTGCTCATATATAAAGTTAGATTTTACATGGAAAAAATCTCAAGAGCTGACTTGTGTGAAAAATGCATAAATTTTTGAACTGCCTGAAGTCCAAAACTCATGGTCGAAGTTCTAAACAAATTTCCAAATTTTGGTATTCTTTTGTACTCCGTAATGATAGAAATTTGCTCATGTATAAAGTTAGATTTTACATGGAAAAAATCTCAAGAGCTGACTTGTGTGAAAAATGCATAAATTTTTGAACTGCCTGAAGTCCAAAACTCATGGTCGAAGTTCTAAACAAATTTGATTCAGTAGGCAAGATGTTAATTAATTATACGAAGAGCAAGAGCAAACTTCTCTTCCAAATTATTTTTGGGTAGGTTTTTTTGGTGGTCTTTTATAAATTTTCAGTCAAGAATTTTGATTGATTTTTTGAGTATTTGGATTGGTTTAAAATGAAACATAATCCTTAAGATTTTAAAAGACATGAAACATTAATTCATGAAAAATTCAGCTTATCCCTAAAAATTTAGCCTGATTCAAGCCCATTTTTTTTTACTGTTAAAATATTGCTCCCTAATTATCTTACTCCATTATACAAACCATTATACAAACCTGCTTTATACGCAGCTTCCATTTAGCGATGGCTTGCTCTGACCAGACAACTCCATTCCTATGAATATGTCGAAGGAATCCCAAACACTCTTTGTCAATTCTCAATCACATCACATCTGTTAATTTCAAGTACCGAAATATGTCTCTGATGTGATTGTTAATTTTTATTCATCCGTGATACCAGTACTTCGACCTAGAGAGAATCGGAGTATCGACAAAAAAAAAAAACTGCAGTAGTTTGAAAATTCTGACGCTCTCTTAAATTATTATTATGGGAAGACAAATTCTCATCTTATCCAAAAACGCGTCAGCATTTCCGGGCACTTTTCTTACGGCAATCCTGCAGTGGATCAATGCTACCTACTCCCCGTTACAACCAATAACTGTTCAACAAGAAATTTGAGAACTTGAATTGTCATTTACTGTTCAACTGTTAAAAGGAGTTTCTTCAACGGCAGTTTACCATTTACCATATAGTACGAGTATTTATTTGTTCTTACTTTATTTAACTATTATATATGAGTAATTCGAGAATGATAGTTGTTTTGCAGGAGACCATGAAATTCAAATAGTGGGCAAGCCCGATTTTCATTACCTAAAGCCCGCCATCTCAAGAAGAACGGAACAACAGGGACTGAACCTAAAGCCCGCCATCACAAGAACCCACAATTCAAAAAATGCTCACTATTTTTTTTTGTGTGCTTTTTGTCCACAGGGTATGTAAAACGCACGTAAAGTAAACTATTTCGACGATGTTAACTTTTTTGGACATGACGGCCTTCAAATTCAAATAGTTCGCAAGTCCGATTGTCAATTTCTATATCGCCGAAGTCTGTATATATCTACTCCGTGCTGGTTGTATATATCTACTCTATAAAATTACATGTTTCGTATGTTTAATCTATGTTGTTCAAGAAACGTGTAATTTGATAAATTGCATTGTTTTCTTTCCATGAGCCTTACTGTTAAAGAAAACTAATTCGGAAATGTTAATGTATACACCATAGTTCAATACAACCTATCCGCGAAAGCGCGTCCATAATATTGGCTAAGTATGGAACCCAACTGCAGTCGGTTGGAATGATCACAAAACTCTCGCTGCTGACCGATTGTCAATTTGTATATCATGGAACTCTCCGATTGTTAATTTTCAGCCCCCTACCCCATCAACCCGTGATGCAAACACTGGCTAAGTATGGGATGACAGCTCCGCGGTCCAGGAAACCTATAATTTCATAAATTGCATTCTCTTATGCCCGGGATTATTTTAAAGAAAACTGATTCGGGAAAGCTAATGTATACACCGAACACGACCTGTCATAGTCCGATAGAACCTATTTGTGAAGCCGCCTCCATAAAAGTGGCCAACTATGCAACCGAACGACGGTTGCTCGGAATGACCACATAAACGCAAAAAACTAGAGTCAAACGCAGTTTACAACAGGAAAGTAAAAGTATATCTCTCACACAGCAAAATCCATTGTCATAACTATAAAACCATAGTAACACAAAATCCATGTAAAAAGCATCGGCAACCGTGAAATATATTTTGAGGCCAACAAACATTGTTTCAATGCGTAATAGATGCAATTTATACTGCCTGCAATTCTTTAATCTGTTATTTTATCTTAATAGTATTCTATGCAAACTACAGTGCAAAACAAAATGTGGCCAAAGATCCAATTGCAGATGCAGCATCCCAACATTTGCAAACCCTGGCCAAACAAGAACAAAAACTAAACAAGAACCCAACTAAGAAGCACTAAAAGGCCCAACTGCAGGCGCAGGACCGGTACCCTGCAAAGTCGAATCAAGCAACAATAAACATCATACAGCGAAGAAAGAAGCAAGCAACAAACAACCCCCAGGAACGATGTTGTTCGAGTCACAATTGCAGAAACCCAAACGTCCAAACTGCAACAACACGAACAGGCAAGCAAGAACAACGACAATATGCAAATAAGAAATCAGTGGCATGCAAAAAGCAAGCATGGACCACCGAACCAACAATGTTGTTGGAGCATAAAAATTTTAAAAACAAAACAAAATGTCTTGTAACAAACCTGTTAAGTAACCATTCAACACTACCAAGCCTGTTAGGTAAACATTTAAGTCTGTCAGAAATGCATTGTAAACATTTAAGAAAAA